>CM042855.1:4014251-4019313 GCA_023658055.1 Thaleichthys pacificus
TACCCTCCTCGCCCACACACGCACACACACACGCACACACGGGGTCTCTGGATGCAGGCCGGGACAATAGGCAGCCCACATGCAGAGATAGAAGCATCATTAGATCGGGGCGGTACGCCCAGGGTCAGGCACCCACACACACTCGGTTACTCTGGACCGCGATCCCCCTCAACCCTCCACCGTGTCAGACACTATAAAAACACAGAGAGGGTCACAGGGGGGGCGGGGGCTGGGGGTATCAGCCCATATGTTGCCAGCGATGCAGTCAAGTGGCATGGAAATCGCATCCAAGAGACTCCTTTCACACCGGCCGAGAGACGAATATCTGGGTCCCAATCCTGTTATGACGCCTCGCTGGACAACACTGCTAACCACTGTGGGTGTGAGGGAGGGGGGGGGAGGAGATGGGGGGGCGGAGGGGGAGGAGCCGGAGAGAACACACACACACGCTGAACACTGAGGGAACGGGACGGTGGGCGTGCGAGGGTGCGTGTTTACGTCTGTTTTAGTGGGGGGGGGGGGGGGGGGGGGGGGGGGCCTTGATTGCGTCCTTCGCTTGTTGTGTGGAAAAAGTACATGAATAGAAGAAGAGAAATGAGCTTCCATTCAAAAAGTCCAAATTCCAAAGGCTTCCTGTCCTGATCCGGAGCCGCTAACTGCTAGTTTTCCATGCGGAGCACGTCATGGCTTGGCCCCCCCGGGGGCCCCTGGTCGGGCCCTTCCTCAGTCGACCCGGCCACGACTGTTGGAAAACACCAGAAAGACCTCCAACAGAAAGGGGGAGCCGTCAAAGACCCCGGGGGCACCTTCCAATGAGAACAATCAGGCTCGTTTCATGCTTGTTACGGTGTGAAATTCAGACGGCCTCCCCCTGGGGAAAGGGGCACCGCTAATACCACCGCTCCCACTCCCTTCTGGGAAGTCCAGGGCCGGCGTCCAGGAGATCGTGAAAAGAGAGCGGCGAGTCGTGCGGAGGAGAGAGAGGCCCAGAAAGAGAAGGAAAGCGAGAGAGAGATGATTCATTAGCGGGCGTTATTAGCATTCCCATGGTGGTGGAGGAAGCGGGCGAGGCGCTAAGCCCCGCTCCCCAGATGGTCCGGCCTGTTAGCGCGCTGGTCCGAGACGCCGGCCCCCAGAGGAAGAGACAATGTTCCCCGTCGCTAATTAGCTCCCACCAGTCAAGTGTCTCTGATTGGATTAGCGAGCGGATGGCGCGCAGAAAGTGGGGGGGGCAGGGGTTGGGTTCGGTGGGGGGGGGGGGGAGGGGGAGGGGGGGGTTGGAGGGGGGGTGGGGAGGGCTTTCAGAGCACCACTGAGGGCTGGAGGACCAGAGGACTGACTGTGGGCCTGTGTGTGTGTGTGTGTGTTTGTGTGTGTGTGTGTGCGCACGTTCATGTGTTTGTGGTGCAGACAAAGGCACGGCGTCTCCGCGCCGCATTGTCTCCCTCCCTCTCCAGACCTCGTCGAGAGTCAGCCTGGCGCCCCCGTCGTCCGTGGAAACCACGAGCCCGAGACGGACACGCGATACACCCGACCCTCCTGACTGTCCTCCGCCGCTCGCTTCCCTGTTTTGGTTTTGGCCTGCGTGGCATCGAAAGGGACAATGGTGCTTGTAACTCATTCATACGGCGATGAGAGACTGGATGAGTGTGATTACACGGGATGGCGTTTGTAAACACGTCCTCTGATGGAGTGTGGGCCACGTCACCCCCCCCCCCCCCCACGCGGGGAGCAGGGGGAGAACGCGCTGAAGGGTCTGCTGTCGTTGACCTCGCGAATGATAGCCTTTCATTTGCATAGACTGTTTGTGCTTTTATATAACACGTTTGTCGCTGAATCCCAAAACGTCTCTTCAGGACACGGGCATATGTGTTTTATTGCGTTTTGGGTGCGCGTGTGTGCACTGTATGTGTGTGTGTCCGTGTGAAGATTTCTGGTGTGTGCGTTTTGCGTGGTGGGGTGCGTGGGCGCGTGGGCGTTTGTGCGCGTGTGTGTGTGCGCGTGCACGTGCGTGTGATCGAAAGGAGAGAGCGAGAGATGGTGAGGCGTTGGACCCCTCTGCATAGTACACCATCCAGAGATGTGCCTGATCTTGAACCCCTCCTCCCACCCCTCCCCCCACTTCCCCCCCCCCCCCCGCCCCCCCCCCCCCCCGCCCCCCCCCCCCCCCCCCGCCACTCGCCTCCGCCAACCTACCCCGTTCACCACCCCCCCCCCCACGCTTCAGTCACACTCCCACACCCGCTCCTTCGCCCCCTGCCCCCCCCCCCCCGCACAGCGCGAGGCTTGATCTCTGCCCCCAAAATGCAAAACTCGACACACACTACACACAGGAAGAATGCACACTCGAAACCAGCCACACATGGCTGCGGTCGTCTTGCTATTCACATGCGAATAGCACTGATAACAGGAATTGATGGCATGGGTTAGGGTGTGTGTGTGTAGGGAGAGGGGGAGGTGAAGGTTAAAATGTGCGGGGTCTTTATCTCTCAAAACCCAGTCTCTCGATTCTTCGCAAGATATGACCACACGATGAATCGATCATCACACACATGAACGCACCCACGGTGATAGCGCGGATGCCGTTGACGCGTCGAATAGGCTGATGAAGACCGGTATTGTGGATTGTGTGAGGCGCGCATGGGTTATGTCCATGTCTAAGACCACATCATGTTTTGAGTCCCAGATGCCACACCCATTCCTACACAGTATCGTGTCTCAGTAGACGTCAAGCAATATCGCTGATTGCGTAGATGCAAGCAGAGGAGTCACTGCCCTCCCCCGCGGTTTTGTCACAGTACTCTCGGCTACTGCGTCCTACAACATCGTGGCCCCAGAAGTGGCAGGAGACCTTTCACTGTCAGCATGCAAATGAAGATTACACGGGCCGCCTATTCCGAGCCTCACTAACAGGCGTAGACGTCAGGGGTTATAGTATCTAAACTCACTCGAGAAATAGCACCAGGAGGAATTTGAACGGTGGCGGGCGACTTTACGGGGACAGAGGGGGAGGTTAAATGAAAACTGATAGGGCTGGGGAGCAACTATATAGGGGTTCGTAACAGTTCTGTCGCCAAGACATTGACAGGTAACACTCTGACTAGTTAGCCATATGTCTATTAACTTGCAATAGAAAGCGACGATCCAAGCTGAAGAGACGTGCGAACGAGGTGTGCTACGATGCCGCTGAAATATTAATAGGTGTAATTTCAGAAGAAATGTGGTCGGAGGACAGGATGAGGCTCGGGAGAGCGAAATGAGAATGTCATTCACAAGTTCGTCGGGGGCCTGGTACTATGGTAATAGTTTGATCCTTCCGCATGTATCTGCAGGGTACAACGGCAAGCGCGCAGAGACTCCCGCATACACCTAGTAAACTGTCGTCTTGAAGAGTGATGACGAGTGTAAACATGCAATTCACTAAGTTTCTCTAGTTATAATTCTCGAGTTATATGTATTGTCGATGGACCACGGCAGTATATGATGGCCTGTTATTTGCTGCGATCGACGCTTAAGTCAACTTACACGAATCTCACGTACGAAGTACATTCGCTCACATGATCTGTCTCATTAACGCAGATCGTTCTGTATCACTAGGGCTACATCTCGTTCCCGCAAGTCTGTTCACACACTTACTCCTGATAAAGTGCGATATACATCATGTCCTCCCTCGGCTGCTTTGTCATTGGGAACATGGACATCTAGTATAAATCTTTGATATATTTTATGCAGAGTCGCAGAATATAACCCATGTGATCGTGGTATGTCGATCATCAAACAGAAACGTACATGAACCACTGTGCTAGTAACACCCGCATGGCAGATTAGGGGTTTTGCATCATATTGCGATCAGACTCCTCAAAGTTCAGGGGATGGAGGAAGGAAATTGAAGTCTGACGAGATAAAGATGAACGCTGTGCAGAAAAGAACTACATGTCGCAGTGCTTGATTTGCCTAATTTTTTGTTTAGTCACAGTGTCATACTCGAGTATACTTATATATACGTGACAGTATTTGTCTATCTGTTATCAGACATAGTTCGTATCGTCGATAGGGAACAGCGCATCAGCGTACGCGAGAGATTTCATCGGGTCACGCACATTAGGTAATGAGTCTGTGATACGAGGTGTAGTAAAGCTTTATAGTTTTGTGGGCCGGACATCGTGCTGCATTACTATGGGGCCTAGCATGCCGGTGAACAGTTTGTGTTTGGAGTAGCCTTTGACATGTAAAACCACCCAGCAACGAAGGCTAGCTCTAGACGCGACTCTCCTTTCGAAAAGCACGAAAGGACCGAGGAGTGTAAGCATCTATGATGTCCTTACCTTATGCACGTGTGTGGCACGAGGGAGAGATGTGGGAGGAGAATGATCCTGGGGCTTTCCAATCTAATAATGGACCGAAGGAATGGAAAGGGAGAGAGCCAAAGTGAAGTGATCAGTAAGGAAGATCAAATCGAGATTTTGAAGAGCGAAAGATGAATAGTGAGAGGAGGTGAAGGCAAAAGTAAATAGAGGAAGAGATGCAGCAGAGAGAGAGATGGAAAAAGATGAGGTTTAGATCGGATGGATAGAGAGGGTATAGTGAGGGAGACAGTACGGAGATAGAGAATAGTGAGAGAGAATTGATAGAAGTGAAGAGTGCTAGTACGCACGAGGCAGTGGAGAGGCAGAGACAGAATAAGACCCAACTACCCAAGACACGTTGACGAACACGCCACGACGAGACGAGCAACATCCCACACATAAACGCTAGCAGGATGACTTTGTAGATGGGCTACGGGAGCTCGGTAGATGAGAGTGAGGGCCTTATAGGGACGCGCAACCAAGACAGCAGAGAAGGGCAGCCGACGTCAGACCAGCCGCATGCAGGACCCATTGGAAGCAGTTAAAATGGCGACACCAAGTGACCATATCCTCTCACACAATGTTTAATACACCTCGCACTAGACTGCCGCCAGAGTTGAAAATAAGTCAATTCGAGTGCTGTACCTATGCAACAGATTCCGACACAATGACCTATCTACCCAAGCAGGAAAGTGACCATAATACTATTCACGAAA
>CM042855.1:4019413-4045446 GCA_023658055.1 Thaleichthys pacificus
TCTTCATAAGCATCTGCTCATCTGGGGTCTGATCTGATCTGTCCTAACTATCATGCAATCTTTCTGGGTCTCGGCCACCCCATCTGGGATTATAATTCAGAGAAAAGAAATAGAAGACTTAATGGAGTTTTTTCTCAAGAGGTCATATGTATTCATAAAAAATGAAAATCTGCCGTGCAGGCCGGTCTTGTCAGCCAAAGACAAGAACCGGCGGGAGTGCCGAGTGGTGACAATAAACGGGGTGTTGTGGTTTGGTAGAAGAGTTGGTGAAGGTTTCTGTGGATTTGGTAAAGGGGGGACTAGTTGTGTTTGTGTACCGCATGCGCGCACATGCGACGTGTACATCCATGATACAGCTTTTCATGCCTATTCTACTTCGACTCAGACCGGGCACCTGCCATGTGGGTGTTTCGTGTGCATTCTCTCTGACGGCTCATGTCTTGCGAGGCTCGGGCTCTAACGAAGTGTTTTTTGACCGCCTCTGCAGAAAGACTCACCCCACACCCCAACCACCCCCCCCTACACACACACACACAACATGCAACAATACTGTTTCATGCCTATTACATTGATCCAACGGCACACACAATACACGCCAATTTGTGGCTTGGTTTCGAGTCGTACCTTCTTCGTGGGTGTGTGTGCGTCTACGTAGGTTTGTTGTTGAGTTCCTGAACATCACGACTTTGCGCGTGGCGGGAGGGGGGTGGCCCGCCAGGCGCGGCGGCGATGCCTTGGTGGCAGGAGTGGGCCAGGTGGGCGGAAAGAGGTAAGGATATAAGATCAGGGAGGGGGGGCTATGAGTATGGCAGTGCCTGGATCTAACGAGCCGGGTCATGCCATAGCTCGCCTAAGCTCCTTTTCGAATCACACAAAGGAAGAGAAAACAAAACGCGCAAAAACGCCCACGCGCCCACGCACCCCACCACGCAAAACGCACACAAAGAAATCTTCTCACACACACACGCACATACAGTGCACACACGCGCACCCAAAACGCAATTAAAAGACATCATGCCCGTGTCCTGAAGAGACTGTTTTGGGATTCAGCGCACACAAACGTGTTAACTATTAAAAGCCAAACAGTCTATGCAAATGAAAGGCTATCATTCGCCGAGGTCAACGACAGCAGACCCTTCAGCGCGGTTCTCCCCCTGCTCCCGCTTGCGGGTGGGGGGGGGTGGGGGACGTGGGCCCACCTCCATCAGATGGACGTGCTTTACAAACGCCATCCTCGTGTAAATCACACTCATCCAGTCTCTCCATCGCCGTATGAATGAGTTACAGCACCATTGTCCCCTTTCGATCCACGCGGCCAAAATCCAAAAAGGGGAAGCGAGCGCGGCGACAGTCAGGAGGGTCGGGTGTAATCGCGTTCCGTCTCGGGTCTGTGGTTTCGCACGGACGACGGGGCGCCAGGCTGGACTCTCGACGAGGTCTGGAGAGCTGAGGGAGACAATGCCGGCGTCGGCGACGCCGTGCACTTTGTCTTCACCACAAACACATACCTTGCGCACACACACACAAACACACCAGAAAAGCACAGGCCCAACCGTGGCAGTCCCGAGGTCCCTCAAGCGTAGGGCACAGTGACAAAACGCTCGGTGTAGGATTATCTGTCAGCCCAAACACACGGGCGCCATCCACCCCACTCCACAGCACGTCAGGGGGAAGGTCAACTCCACTCGAGAGCACACCAGGAGGATTTGGGTGGGGGGGGGGTGGGGGGGGGCACATGGGGGGCTGTCGCCCGCAGCTAGTTAGCATAGCTATTCATAGAATGACTAATCAGCTGAAGACGTGAGGGGGGGGGGGAGATGAGGGAGAAATGAAAATGGAATGTCTTCACAAGCTTCGTCGGGGTGCCTGTTGGTCGTTTTCCTTCCGCATGTGTCTTAACGGTGGAGAGTGTACATTGTTTCGTGTGAACGGTTGTGGCTTCTTTTTCTCCGTTTCCGAGCTGTTGTCATGGACCCCGGTGCAGCGCGTAACTTCAGAAACACTGTCAAGTCTCCCACTTCTGTCTCAGTAACGAGACGTCTCGGCAACTGTTCCCCCATCCGGAACGAAAACAAACAAAATGTCCCCCTCTGTGTTTCCTGTCATTGGGAACATGACACCTGATATTTTGAGAGTCCCGATTCGGTGTCGTTTAACAGGTAAACACCGTCAGCCCAACGAGGCCCTCCTCCTTCTTCAGGGGAAGCGCGAATGAGAACGCTGTCGATGAACACATCGCAGGGTGTGATGTGTCACAGGAACCATTTTAATTACGATGACAGCGACCATCTGACTGCGTCCTGCGAGGATTTCATCGGGTCCCCTTAGGAGAGCTGAGTGGGTGCACGTGTGTGCATGTGCTTGTTCATGTGCGCGGGACATGTTTGTGTTTGACGTAGCCTTTGCTAAAACCACCCAGCCAACGAAGGCTAGCTCCGCGACTCTCCTTTCAAGCACCCAGGAAGAGATGAACAACCATCGTGTCCTTACCTTATCACGTGTGGCACGAGGGAGGAGAGAGAGAGAGAGAGAGGAGAGAGGAGAGAGAGAGGAGAGAGAGAGGAGAGAGAGAGAGAGAGAGAGAGAGAGAGAGAGAGAGAGAGAGAGAGAGAGAGAGGGAGAGAGAGAGAGAGAGAGAGAGAGAGAGGAGAGAGAGAGAGAGACAGAGAGAAACAGAGAGAGATCGAAGGTTTACAGTATATGTTTCCACTTCCTTCGGCGACGTGACATTCACTTTTTCGGAATCCTCGGCGAACACGGAGTCAGAGTTTCTTCTCTCTTCTCTCTCTCTCCTCTTTCTCCTCTCCTCCGTAATGAGATTTGTTCCCCTGGATTTGGCGTTCTTACACTTCCTGTTCGAAGAACCTCTCCGTCCGTTTGATCACCTAACATGAGATTACGTTATGGAGCTGGATTAGCTTCAGGAAGAGGCCGGGTGTCCTAGGTGTGTCTCTGTGCGCTAAGAGGCTTACGAGGAAAATATGTACTGGCTAATAGCCTTATATTTTCACCGCATTTCTTTCCCAAAGAAAATCGGATCGTCATCCTCCCCCTTTCCCCCACCCCCCCGCTGAGAAAGAAAGTTGTGTCACATACTCGCTGGTTTGTCCCAGACAGTGTAAATCCAGTTTTAGTGTGTAATACGACTCAACGTCCGTCCGAAAGCTTTGGGATTTAACGTTGACGCCGTTTGAACAGCACAGGAGATGTTGGCCTTGTCGGCTATTGTGTTTCCTCTCTCCCAGCCAGGCGAGAGAGAGCGAGAAACGAGACGACTCAGGGTTCATTTGCAGTTGGCCGAGATCCTTCTTGCAGTCTCCGGCGCAGCACTGCTGGGAGGGAAACGGTGTTTCCAGGGGTTTTATGTGGCTGACACGACGCCGAGAGTCATTTTAGAGCTCTTTAAAGTAATGATGTGAGCGCTCATTATCTCTCCTTCCTCCCTCCCTCCTTCCTTTTCTACATCTTCATCTCCCTCAGCCTCGCAATTTCAATCTGTCGTCGCTTTCCTGTTGCCTCCCTCCCCCTCTCGTTCCCTCTCTCTCTCTCTCTCTCTCTCTCTCGTTCCCTCTCTCTCTCTCTCTCTCTCGTTCCCTCTCTCTCTCTCTCTCGTTCCCTCTCTCTCTCTCTCTCTCTCTCTCTCTCTCTCGTTCCCTCTCTCTCTCTCTCTCTTTCTCTCTCTCTTTCTCTTTCCCTCTTATTCAACCCCCTTGTCACAATTTCCATCTACTCCCTGCTTGTCCCTCTCTCTCGCTGCTTCTCCCTCTCTCTCCCTCCTCTCTCTCCCCTCCGATCTCTTTGCCGAGGCCTTGCCGAGTCAGCACAACCAACAATGGGGTCCATTTTTCCGGTAGGTCCTATGCATCGCTAATCAGGCGCTCATTCAGCCCGAACTCGGAGGATGGGATTAAACAGCGGGTCAGCTGCACCCGGCATTGTGCGGGTAACAAGGTAAATCAAGCTGCTTTGAAGCACGCCAAATTACCGTCAGGCGGTGGGGATTCTGGAGAGCACCGCGGTTAGTCGCTAGCGCTCACACACCATCCCCACGGCGCAGGGCGGACAGGCACCCCCGAAGAAAGAAGACCACACAAACCAAAACGTGTGTCCTCCCTCCCTCCCTCCCCCCCACCCCCCGCCCCCCGCCCCCCTACACTGCTATCAGACAATATCTCTTAAATATGAACTCCTAATAAGACAGTTGTTGAATAATGAATGATTATAAAGCGTCTCGCGGCCTGCAGGGACACGGCTGGCTGTTTATAAATACGACGGCCGATCCGGCGGTGGTCGGGGGGGTGGGGGGCGTCACCTCGTGTTCGCGAGCGACCTGACGTGGGCGGGCGCCCGCCGGGGCTTCGCGTCTCGTATCGCCGCGCTCTCCATGTGTACAAGCCGGCCCTCGCTGACCTTTCCCATCCCCCCCCGCACGGGAGGTGCAGGGAGCAAGCTTCCGCCCTGGGGTCGCCAAAAACACGTAGCGACGGTGCCATCGGAAAATGTCATGCAAGCCCCTCACCCCCACCCCCATCTGCTCCCGTGTTGGCCTGGGACAGGTGTGTGTGTGTGGGGGGGGGGGGGGGGGAGGGGGCGTGGCTGAGACCGGCGGCGAGCTTCCTTTGCGGGTGAGGGAGCGGGCCGAGGGGACGACAGCTGTGCATCAGGCCGTACAGTCATCCAGACTGCACATGCAGCCCTGCCATGAACGGCACTAAGTTGTACAAGTAAACAGACCTCAGCCTATTCTAGCGGTGGGTCGCCCATATACACGCATCTGTTCATGGTCGACATTTTCGCGTTTTCACAATTGCTTTGTGTTGCTGATGGTCCACAAGCTTCTCCTTGCGCAAACTGGAAAAAGAAGAACAGAGAAAAACAACACATGTTATTCTGTTCTAAGGCCTGGGAGCACAATGTTGAGGAAGATAAGGGTGACCTTCGATGGGTTTGGAAGGGTGGTGGGGGTGTGTGTGTGTGTGTGTGTGGGGGGGGGGGTCTTTCGAGACTCTTTCCGAGTGTTTTTTTTGCATCAAATCAAACACTCCTCATGTATTTTCCTCGGTTACCCTGCAAGAGACTATTCAGCCTCACAGCACACACTCATAATGATCTGGATTCATCTGAAGTGGTAGGTTATGTTTCTGCACATTTCACAGAATCCTATGAAGCAGCCAGACAATGCCCCATTGAAACTGTTATTCTTGCTATTTATTGAGAAATCTATTTGAGCATCATCATCTCTGCCAATCCCATGAAATCCATAATTAATGCGGTTAAAGCTTGTTTACGTATATGTTTATTTATTTATTTGTCGTGTGCATTGTTTATTTGGTTTGCAGAGCTCTCTCCGGAGATTTGAATTATTGGGCCGATTTGTATTTTCTGAAATGCTAAGATGAGGGCCTCAGGGAATTGTGGGATTGATAGTTCAGAAACCTAAAGTTAAGCACCATATGCCTTGAAACAGTCCCTAACTGAAAAAAGACCTCCACTGTGAGCGATGGAGAACACAGAGAGAAAAAGGACGATGGGTGCAGATGCACATTTCATACCTGCAACTGAATGATGAAAGGGATTTTTCAACAACAACAAAAACAGCATTAGAAACATCGAGTTAATCATATAAATAAACATGTACTTTACCTCAAAGCTCAATTTCCTCACTTGACTTTTCGAATATATTTTCATTCCACAAGCCTGAATGAATTCTCGCAGTGATGTTAGTGTTTTATTCAAGTCAATTCCAGTCTCTCGTCTTGAATTTCACAGATCAGAAAAGGTTAACCGCTGCAAAAACAGAAAGCTGCCTACTCGTGTTGCTTCACCACACTGCAGAGACATCATGCTCTAGCGCCGGATGACAAACCAACCTGCTATCCTAATACCCGCCCTTCTGAAACAAAGCAGAGCTAAAGAGGAACGTTTTACTGCTTTCACCGTCGCTGATAAAACGCCTGGCTCTTCTGAGGTAAAAAAGAATCTCCGCGCTCGCGTCTGTTGGGAAGATTGAGCCTGTTCTGGGTGTCTCCCCAGTGGGCCGTGCTGAAGCTTTATGGGTCGACGTGACAAATGAAATGTTATTGGGGACTATTTGGGAGCGTCTCTGGCAGGCAGAGCTTCCTGACATCAGTCCATATCTCCTGTCCTGACAGGCCCCGCAGCATCCATCACAACCCAGGGAGGAGGGAGGGGAGAAAGGCAGGTGAGGGGTGGAGGCAGGATGGACGGAAGGAAGGAAGGAAGGAAGGAGAGAGGGAAGATTAGAGAAAACGGACGGGCTCTCTCTCTCCACAGCCTCCCTCTCTCTCTCTCTCTTTCTCTCTCTCTCTGTCTCTCTCTCTCTGTCTCTCTCTCTTTCTCTCTCTCTGTCTCTCTCTCTTCTCTCTCTCTCTGTCTCTCTCTCTCTGTCTCTCTCTCTCTGTCTCTCTCTCTTCTCTCTCTCTCTGTCTCTCTGTCTCTCTCTCTCTTTCTTCATCTCTCTCAATTTCGCTCTCTTCTCTTACTCCCTCCACCTCCTTGTCGCAGGGGGAGAGTTGAAGCAGGAGGAAAGAGGGAGCGGGGAAGAAATGGAGGGAGGGATGGAGGGGGGGAGGTTGGATGGATGGATGAAGGTTTAAGACCAGAGCTAAGTTCCTATTCTGCTGTTTTGCGTCGCACATCTAGCCATCGTTACCGCAACAGTGTGACAGCTCGGTGAGAGGACGTCTCTGACGCTGTTGTCGCCGGGCTGTCGTTGAATTAGCATGGATGGTGGCAGGTGTGCTAGTATTCTGGGTAACTTGGCTCCAAAATGACCCCACACCGCTTTCACAGGCACACAGTCCTTACATACAGACAGGCCCATATACAACCTCAGTACCACATTTAGACACAGTAGCTTTGGCTACACCTGCAGTACTTTGGCTGTAATGTGGTGTGTGACTCTGTGGCTCTCTCTTACTTTACTTATATTGATGTGTGCTCTGTGGAAGGTGAGAGAGACAGAGAGTGAGAGAAAGAGAGAGAAAAATAGATAGAGACAGAGATAGAGAGAAAGAGAGAGAAAATAGATAGAGACAGAGAGAGATAGAGAGAAAGAGAGAGAAAAATAGATAGAGACAGAGAGAGATAGAGAGAAAGAGAGAGAAAAATAGATAGAGACAGAGAGAGATAGAGAGAAAGAGAGAAAAATAGATAGAGACAGATAGAGATAGAGAGAAAGAGAGAGAAAAATAGATAGAGACAGATAGAGATAGAGAGAAAGAGAGAGAAAAATAGATAGAGACAGATAGAGATAGAGAGAAAGAGAGAGAAAAATAGATAGAGACAGAGAGAGATAGAGAGAGACCAATCAGATGGATAGTCATGGGTTGATATCAGGATGGAAATGCTGAACTCTTCTCTGAACCACTTTCTAAATAATTGGAGCAACTTTATTGTGCTTCTCCTTTTTTTTTTACACAACAGTCTATTATTAAGAGTTTGACTACTGAAATCAAATGGACTATATACTAAGCCAGTTGTATCCTGCTAATTACTGTAATATTTTAGGGCTCTGATTTCTGCCATAGAAGAAGAACGATAAATACTTAATTTGGATCCAATCAAATAAATATTCATGAATTAATAAAAGCACGATGTTTGGATGCATTTACGAACTAGGTTATCAGCAAATCTCTAATAAGGGGTTATATGTTAACAGCTCATTACAGTGCGTGATTTACAGATATTGAACATATTCGCACTCAACAGAAAACACTTAGTGTTTGAAGAGAAAAGGTCCTGGAGGAGTCGTCTTGCAATCCTATGGGCAACGCTGAGTACCTGGCACAACCCAAAATGGCATCTGGTACGAGAGTTCACAGCATGGTCACAGTTTAAAGAGAGGGACAGAAGGGGAGAGAGAGAGAGAGAGAGAGAGAGAGAGAGAGAGCAGAGAGAGAGAGAGAGAGAGAGAGAGAGAGAGAGAGAGAGAGAGAGAGAGAGAGAGAGAGAGAGAGAGAGAGAGAGAGAGAGAGAGAGAGAGAGAGAGAGAGAAAGAAAGAAAGAAAATAGAGAGAGAGAAACAGAGATGGGGAGGGACTGAGGGGGACAGACAGACAGACAGAGAGAGAGAAAGAAAGAGAGGGAGAAAAAAAGAGAGAAAGGAATAAAGAGAGAAAGGAAAAACGAGAGGGAGGGAGCGTGTGAACCACATGAAAGTAATCAAGCCCTGCAATCAAACATAAACAGCAGTTTGGTACGTTGTTTTGTAAATCTGGTATCCAGTTTGTGCATATCATGTATGTGTAGGTTGCATGGTCGTGTAGGTGAGGCGTGTCTATGTGACATGCCTTTACTGGGCAGTTTGTAATGTATGTAAGTATGTGTGTGCGTGTGTGTGCATGCCTGCGTGTGTAGTTTGCATGCATGTGAGTGTGTGTGTCAGTGAGTGTGTGTGTTTATATGGGGCCGACACAATAAGAATGCAGGCTAAATAAGGCTCAGTAAAACTGCATCACAAGTGCACATTTACGTACCTGCACACTCCAGCTTGATAAATGTCATGGCGACCACAGGAAAATTGCCTGCAAAGGACAGGGTGACTAATTCCCTCGCAAAATGTTATTAGGGCTTTGTGTGTGTGTGTGCGTGTTTGTGTGTCCACGTGTGTGTGTGTGTGTGTGTGTGTGTGTAGGACTTACAGGTTGTTTGAATGAAAATGGGATCTGTTCAATAATACATAAGGGTGTTGGCAGAACACTATTACCAAAGAATATGTTTTATGAAAGGGCCGGTAAGTAGTTCATGTTTCCATCCAGACGTATATTTTAAACATTTGATGAATCGCAGGCAGGGTTAAGATTGTGCATTGCTTTCAAGCATGGCTGAGTAATGCTTTTCTTCGAGGATAGATTTTGTTTTAAGGGCCTCGAGAATGCAGAGAATGTCGTCTATTCTTCATTATTTTAAATGATATTTGTGTACATTTGCCATTTATTGGACATGCTCAGTGGAAGCCAGCCATGAGAAAGGACCATACTCTCCGTCCATGTCTAGCTTCAACATCGTTACACATAGTCTGCATTTGATCCTCATAAGTCCTGTATGTATTCAGGTTTATGTCTTCATACCAGGAGTCACTGAATTCCTGACGGTTCGATGACAGATCACTCCAGGACAATGACACTGACTTCAGAGCCTTCAGTGCCTGTTCAGATTGTACTCTTTAACCCTTGTGCTGCCTTCGGGTCACATGACCCAAAGGTTCATAACCATCGTTGTGTTTACCCAATTTTACCCAATACAAAAACAAATAACAATAATTTTATTTTAACCTTCGCAATATGAGGGGTCTGAGACAGCCCAACGGTTAAAGAAAATGCTTCACTTTGTTTTTGTATGCGGTAAGTTTGTCGCAATACGACGGTGGGTCACAATGACTGATGGGTCAGAATCACCCGAAGATAACACAAGGGTTAATTAGCTCGACTCTCTCTCTGTCTCTGAATTGACGGCCTCGTCTCAGTCCTTGAGGCCTGCTGAACTGTGTTCATGTGAAACTGACATGTAGATTCACTGATGGGCCGGGCTTTCTGCGAACAGCGTCTGGAAGCTGTGAAGAGGGTCAAAGAGTCTCTCACTGCACCATTTAGTTGTGGGTGTTTATTGCATATAAAATGCCAGGCCTAGTGTCAATGGTAACCTTTCAGTAAACCCGAGCGATGTGTCCAATTGAGAGGCCCTGCGAAAAACAAAAAAAGCAAAGTATGCGAAGCTCTCTACAGGCTTGCTGTGTTCACGTCTCTGACCTGGCTGCCTAATTCGTTTTCTATCAGATCGTATCAACCTTTAGTCCATCAATTTCCAATGTACTTACCCTATAATGTCAAGTTTGTTTACAGATACGTATGTTTAACCAGCTGCTCCTATCAAATGAGAAAAGATAGCATGGCGCATTGCTGCAAACATTCGATGACATTTCTTTTTTGTCAAAACAATTACTAGGCTGTGTGCGCGACGGTGTTGGTTCTGGTTGGGTAAATGGCAGGCGGATTTCGTTTCCATGTGACAGAGTTGGTGCTCAGCTCCCTGTGGTCTCCCGCTCTGCGAGGCTTGGGCTGTCGCCACGTTTACGCTCATGATGCAAGCTCCCTCTCTGGGGCGGGACACGCCGTTTAAACACCCCCGCCCCTCCCCCCATCCCTCACCCCTGTCTGCCTCTCTACTGTTCTCTATCCCTCCCTCTCTCTCTCTCTGGTCCTCTCTCAGTGTGTGTACCTCTCTCTCTCTCTCTCCCTCTCTCTCTCTCTCTCTCTCTCTCTCTCCCTCTCTCTCTCCAGTATTTCCATCTGTCCGTCTAATCCATCCGTCTCTCGCCCACTTTGGACCTCTCCCTCCGTGTTTCTCTTTGTTTCTCTCACTCCCCATCCCTCTGTCTCTATCCCTCTGTCTTCCTCTCTCTGTTTGGTTGAGCACCCCCCTCCTCCCCCCTCCCTCCCCCCCCCCCCCCAAGCTTGACAGCAGGAGCATCTTTGAGTTCCACACTGCGCTGCACCAGCGATACCTCTGGGAGAGGGGGGAGTGTGGGGGAGGACGGGGAGGGGGACTGGGGAGCGAGGGGAGGGAGACGGGGAGGGGGTTTCACTCTGTGATTAAGAGGGCCAAGTGGATCTTGGGTAATCAGAACGTGAAGAGCAGGGAGCTAACAGCCAGCAGCAGGTCTAACTCAGGGAGGAGTGGGGCTGTGTGAGTGTGTGTGCACGCGCACTTTTGTGTGTGCGTGACCACCAACCCCCCTCGTGAAGGACTGCTAACTCACTCACTCACTGTATTTCAATTTCTTCAATATTCGTAATTAAAACATATCACTATCAAAACTGTTTCCAACGAATTCTCCATGAAATATTCGAACAGGTTAATATCACAATTTTGCTTCGTAAGCCTGAATCTCTTTTGAATTCCCTCGGTGTTTCCAGGGTGCTTGATATAAAACAAAGACGTGACCCAGAACCAATAGGAGTGATGCATGGCTGCGCGCGACAGCGAATCAGCACATCATTTACGGTCCCATTTATTAACATATTTCATTTCATTCAGCCTGTGCCTTCCTCCTGCAGCCGCTAGCTACTCCCCCGTCTTCCTCATCGCCAGGCCCACGGAACTTATTGCATCCAGTAAATTTTCCACTCAGACCTCGTTACAGTTTGAACGTCAACTCAAGGACATGTGGGGAGCTGGTACAGAGCTAGTACAGGAGAGCTAGTACAGGAGAGCTAGTACAGAGATGGTACAGAGCTAGTACAGGAGAGCTAGTACAGGAGAGCTAGTACAGAGCTAGTACAGGAGAGCTAGTACAGAGCTAGTACAGGAGAGCTAGTACAGAGCTAGTACAGGAGAGCTAGTACAGAGCTAGTACAGAGCTAGTACAGGAGAGCTAGTACAGAGCTGGTACAGAACTAGTACAGACTAGTACCGCACTAGTACAGATCTAGAGAGCTGGTGAAAGGCTTATTTAAAGACAGCTCAGAGCTGTTCTAGAGCGAGTACATCACAGGTACAGATCTGGTATAAACTGGCATAGAACTAGTCCAAGGCAGGTATTGAGCTGGTGTAACACATTGCTAACACATGGCTGGTACAGAGTTGCCATAGAGCTGGATTAGAAGAGTACAGTAGTTTAAACCTGTACTGAGGAATACAGCCACATGAACCCAGGCAGAAGGAATCCTAACCCTAACAACCTTCGGGTTCCTTCTCCAAAAGACCACATAGGATGTTGTGAGCGGGCTACCTCTGTCTCTTGGACACACACACACACACAGACACACACCCAGACACACACACACATTAGGGAACGCACACAATCACGCCACAGAGATAAATCTTGGGCGATCCCGGCTGGCTAGTTTCAAAGCTAACGTCTCCCATCTCAGAGTGTGGGAGAGAGACTCACAGTAAATCCCTCGGACTCCTCATAACCCAGGGAACACTGTCACATTTGACAAGTAATTGAAAGCCTCGTAACTCAGTCGTAAGGCTGACTGTCAGACCTTGTTTAATGGGGTGTGTGTGTGGGGGGTTTGTGTGCGTGTGTGTGTGTGTGGGCGTGTCTGGGTGTGTGTGTGTCTGGGTGTAGGTGTGCGTGTACACCTACACGCACACAAGAAGGCAGGGAGGGGGATCTGAAATAGATGTTAATGATCTCGCGCCAGGGTTCCAGACATCTCTGGCCCTGTGGTCCAGGATCCTCAACAGCAGAGGCACCGTGTGTGTGTCCCCCCCCCCCCCCCCCCCCCCGGCTCTTGTGAGTGGCCCACCTGGAACAACACAGGCTGGAAAGATGGCTCCATTACGAGGCCTTGACTGGCTGTCTGTTTAGACTCCGGAAGATTGTGATGGCGAATGGGAAGCCTGCCTTGATCTGGAGGCAGGAACATATCCTACACTTCCTCAAAGGTTCGGGTTGTGCCACAGAACAAAACGGCTGAGGGCAAACGTGTTCAAATCGACTCAATTATTCATTTGTCTGAGAGGTAGTTCTGAGGAGCGGGGCTCTTTGAAGTGGAGGAGGCACAGATGGCCTACTGATGAGACGCACACACACACACACGCTCCCCGGTACACACCTCACACACACACACTGACACGCGTACACACACTCTAACACACATACACACACACGCTCCCCAGTACACACCTCACACACACACACACACACACACACACAGAAGTGACTAAAACCTCACCTGGGTCATACCATATGGTGGTAAACACACCTTTGTCACACCTCTGGCGAGCATGAACACGGTCACACACACACACACACCGACGCTAAGGAGGGAGGCTTTCTCGAAAAGCCGAGCCAGACACCGACCATATGCTGTCATTATCGTCTACACCACGCACACATACACACGCTCACACCACACAATAAAGGAGATAGAACGCAAGCCCGTCTGATATGATATTATGACAGTCTGTTCTTCCCCTGATCTTATTATACAGTAATGGACAGAGCCTAATGCCCTACTCCCTGTCTCGCCTTCTGCTGCGGTAGTTGTACTGGTGCGAGTGTGTGTGTGTGTGTGATATCTTCATAACTCCCTCCCAGAGTAAGGTGGGGTATCGCTGAAGGGATTGAAGTCGCTTCAGTTGTCAAAAACAGGCCGGATTGTGGCTTTGTGGTGTTGCTGATATCTACGCGGTGCGCGATAAGAAACTCCCCAGAGGAGAGGACAGGGGGACAGAGGCGTCCCTTAAATAAGGCCGATTATGACAAGGCTTTATCAATACCATCCATATTTACGTTGGCCTTTCTTACTACACACACACTCAAACACGCGCCGACACACAGTCACTCACCGGATCCTTTGAGGCCTGGGAGAGGTGGTGGGGGGGAGTGGGGGGGGGGGGGGGGGGTGTAAATGTCAGCGAGCTTTAAGCTGTACCTCCATCAGTCCCCTCGCACTCACACTACAATCGTCCTCCTTCCCCACAATCCTCGGCGGAGCGGGCTGGAGCCTCGTTCCAGAGGTCCGTGAGGCCGGGGGAGGGAAGGGGGACTGGACTGAGGCTGCCCCGTGCGACAGAATGACCTTATGTTGGAGTCTCGCGACAACAGAGCCCTGAGTCGCTTGGGAGATGGGATTACATCGTGGCCTCAGTGAGACCAGCACAGCCAAGCGCCTTTTCAAAGGGCCGACTGTTATGTATATGAAGTCTATTGATGTGCGCTGAAAGCAGGTGCCTCCAAACACAAGTTTCGGGCACGGGTAGCTCCTCAGTGCTTCGATTCGAACTCCCACTCCCGAGTCACAGCCCCGTCTCTCCCGACTTTAGCGAACTTCCCTTCCTCGCAAACTCTTTTTCAAACGTTTTCTGCCCCCACCCCTTATTATCAGTGGGAGATCTTTTTTCTTTTCTTTTTTTCCATAGGTCATCAGGCGCCTGTAAATGTTAGATCCCGTTGTACTGCTGCAGTCCCACAGGGCCGTGATCAAAGCCAGGTCCACTTGAAAGCGAAGGATGAAAACGTCGGGGAACGACAGAAGAGGGAAAGAAAAACACTTTTAGAGCAGCTGCTCTATTCTGCCTCGCCCGTCCCCTCGCTTTCCGTGTCCTAATTTTGTAGTTCCTCCCGATATTGAGACATCTCGGTAATTTCCTTGAAATATTCCGCTCGCCCCAGAGAAGTTATTCATGCCGTGTGAGGTCTATTTTCATTGTAGCCCCGAGTCAAAGTGTGGCACTCTCTCACTCATATCCCAATGGATTTATCATGAAGAAATGAAAGGCTTTTCGAAATGATGGTAAATCATCTTTGAGCTTTCTCAGGTTTTCCAATATCCTCTAACTACCACACAGTGTGAAATGTGAAAATAATGGTGTGGCTCATACTAGGGTGGCTCGTGATACGAACGTCAAAGGAATTCCTCCAGCAATTGGCATGTGTTACCGAGTGTTCACGGAAAGAGAGGACACGTTCTCTGACAACGAGCTGTCACAAAAAACACACGGGAGCACACAAATGCACACACAAAGTACCTCATCCTGTTTCTGATCAGGCTAGCACAGCAACCGTGTGGGTTCTAGTTCTGCTTGGTTTGGTGCAGCAGGCTGGCTTGAAGTCGCTTCGAGTTGAGACAGATCCTGCTAAGAGCTAATAGCTTCACAGGCGGTACCCCATTAGACTGTCCTAATTACTGAGAAGCCACCAGAAAACATTCTCGGTAACTTCAGCTAACTGTGCAAAGCAGGATACCCTATCCATGCTAATGTGGTACATGCAAACAATAGTGTCAACGAAACAAAGCATGCAAACCATGGAAGTGCCTTGTCGTGTTAATGCTCATGTCTCGAGTGCTGAGACACTAGCATTGCTAACCATGCAGACAAATGGAACATGGCTAATGCTGGAGATTGTACAGCAAATAATACTACATTTGCATCTGTGGCAGCACTGTTATATTTCAAATGTAAATGACAGAATGAGATTGAGTTGCTTCAGAATCTGTGTGTCACTGATCTGACACACCGGAGATGATGTCATTGATTTAACAAAGCCTCCTATCAAAGACTTGTCTGTGGCTGGGCTTCTCAGAAGTTTCTTGATTAGTGACAACACACAGATGATAAAATAGACCGATTTTGCGTTTGTTAGGGGACAGGTGAAGGTTTTGATTAAATGAATAAGACTTTGATGCTTACACAAAGGCCTTTATGCGATGTTTCCCTAATACCAATATTCCTCTCAATTTCATCTAAAGAATTAAGTCATTTTATTTTGTATTCTTGATATATACACATAGATTAATGATTATCTCAAGGATAAAGATAAACCAGACAGACTGTTAGATGATTTGACTGTCAAATTCCAAACTACCTTTAATGCCTCCCTTGTCCGTCATCATTGACTACTCATAGCCAGGCCCTCTGGAGAATGCCTAATACCTGGGACTCTATTAAGTTGCCATCTACTCACCCCCGCACCACCGCACCCCCAGGATACTGCGTTTAGAAAACAGTAAAGCAATGAGGGAGGGTGAAGAGGGGTTGAGAGGGATGGATGAACGGATGAATGGAGAGGAGGGATCCCCTGAGTCAAAGATGCTTTTCAATTTGGAGAGTAGAGATCAGCCCAACAGCATGATGCTTTCAGTCACAGTGACGTGTGTGTGTTTGTGTGTGCGCGCGCGTGTGCGTGTCCGCACGCACAGCGGTAGAGTCATTTAATCAATCTCTCCAGCCGGGCTTCAACCTGCACACACATATACATCATACATTGTGTGGCGTGTGCATACTTCATTTGGCTCGTGCGATAGATTTATCATACGGGGTGGGCCCATACCTCATATCACTCAGCCCGATCGATAGTCCAGCCGCCTGTCCCCCGAGCACTTCCTCTGGGCTTCACTCCATTTCAAGATGGAAGTCAATGGCTTGTCACTCTGACACATGAGGGCTTGAGGGGCATCGCATCCACCTAAATGGCAGCCATTTTGTCTCTCGAAAACCCCTTAAACCCCAAGAGTGTGCTGGTGGGAAGTGTGGATGGGGTTGGCTACTGTAACATGGTTTTAGTTCACCTCCCTGTGTCTCAACATCAGGTGGTTACTCATGCTGTTGGTTTGTCTGGTATTGGCCACTTGGGTGTTTTTTTTGAGTGTTCTGGCCAGTGTACATATCTGTCTTTACTTGAAGGCATGAAGGTGGATAGCATTTCAAGGATAGAAAGATGTACTTTTGGGACCATGCCTCTCAACAACATTGTAAAACATTTGTAGACAGAAACAGTCTTGTGCTTCCATTCCCTCCTCAGGGGGTAGAAAAGAGGGTTTGCGCGCATTGCGTGAGTTTGTGCGCAGCATCCGCATGTGTGTGTTTTAGTCAGAACCGTGTTTTGTCTGTCGAAGCTTCTTGTTTTCCTTGGGTGTCTGAAAAAAAAAAAACTCAAAGCCTTCCAGATATAGCGGTTCCTAGCGGTTCCAAGCGGTCCCTACAGCGAACCAGCACTTCCCCTAACAAGAAGAAAGCCTGGACGTCCTAATGTCTGCTGATGTGGCCCAGCGGTGGATGGAAAGGTTAGAGGGAGAGATTGTTTGCCAGCCGTGCCTCCGGGCACCCTGCCTGGAGACTGCTGCAGCACGAGCCCACGCCTCTGACAGACACGGAGAACAGCCAGAGATCCTCCCTGTGATAACAGAGCCATATTTCAGAGGAGAAAGTGGCTGAACAAATATTCAGAGTCCCCGAGAATAGCCGTAGGAAGCCTGAGAGCTGAGGCAGAGGGGAACGGGAGAGCTTTATTGATTGGGACGTACCTTAAAGGTTACACCATCTAAGATCGGCCCTGCCAAGCTCTCTACAGATCAACAGACAGCAAGACGGTAGAGAGGGTGGAAGGAGAGAAAGAGAGACCCCGAGGGGAAGCGGAGGGGGGGGGGATGAGAGAGAGAGAGAGAGAGAGAGGGGGGGGGGAGACAGCAGAGGTAAAAGGGGACAGAGGAATGGTGGAATGGCGGTCGGGAGAGACAGTGAGGGGCGGGAGAGGGAGGCAGAGAGATAGATGGATAGAGGGAGTGAATGGGGTGAGAGGTGCGGGAAGAGAGGAAGAGAGAGAGATACTTTTAGGAAAGGATGGCCATGAAGCATTGTCGGCAGGAATATTTAGAGGTATCTTTTTAATTTCATGCACGACGGCCCTCACATTTGTTTCCCTTCGTTCTCCCGTCCCCTGCTCCCCCCTCCCCTTTTTTTCCCCCTCCTCAAATGTACATTGCCCTCATCCCTCAGTTTTTTCCTCATCCCGGGGGTCTATATTCATGATGATGGGTCTTCAGAGCTCTGTGTGGAACTCTGCAGATCACAGTCATTTGGAAACTTCGCTGCTTTCAGCACAGCCAGACAGCAAGAGGGACTATTCCACCATTTACATTACAATGAGGCTGAAGTTGTGCAATAGCTTACCTGAAAGGATCACTAGGAAACTCCAAAGCCTCCGGTTTTCATATAACTTCACCAGGTTTAAATGTCAGTGTCTACGATTCGCAACCTAATCTAGATTTTAAGGGAGGACTATCATTTCTGTTGGGAGGTTTTTCTCGTTATGGCTGTCAGCAGTTGCCTAAAGGTGAACTCCAAAATGATGGTGGGGGGCGTAAAAAGAATGGAACGGCATTTCAAATTTGATGAACCCCAAACGAGAGAGTGAAGTGATCCTTTTGGCAGGAGATTCGGACAAACCTTGAACCTGGACGGAAGCCAACAACAGTCTCTCTCTCTCGTCTCTTGTTTCCAAGAGGTGGGAGCCGCACAGCCGTAGCTAAGGCCCGGAGTTCAGAGGGGGCTGGAGTGCGTGGGACTGTGAGAGACAGCGCTGACCCCTGACCCCGCAGGATGACTCAAGAGAAACAAACGCGGCGCTGAGGCCGGGCGGCCGAGGTCACGTCTCAGCCCATCACGGCGGAGCGGAAAGTGAGGATGACGACAGCTCGCAATCCGGAGTTCGTTTTTCCCTCAGCTTCCAGGGGGGAGATGCCTTACACTCCGCACGTCTAATTAGGGGGCCTCGTTAGCCGCCCGGTCAGGGCCTAATCAATCCGTTATGTTGGGAGGGCCTCTGTGAGGCCCGGGTAGGAGGGGTTGAGAGATTCGGTATCCACGTCGCCCATCAAGGAGGATGTCCGGAGGAGCTGGTTTCTTGGCCTCCTTTCTTTTTTTTTACCTCGGGGAGGGTAAAGGTAGGTCACTGTAGCAATGTGAGTGTGTCAGGGTCAGAAAGACATTCACCCGAGCCTGAAGGGATAGCAGCGAAACTTAAGACAACTCACACGCTCGGCTTCCGATCCAAAACTCTTGTCCTGATTGGTTTGCAAAGCTGGTTGTGGGTTGGGGGGGGTTGGAGATGCCAGACCCAAGTCCAGTCACATCGCCCCGGCCTTCTCTCTCATCACACTCTTAATGGATTCCTATCATGAATCTGTGTTAAAGCCTAAATGCCTACCGGGGTGACTCCCTGCTCAGTGGTAATTGGGTTAGCATGCATGGAACGCTCCCGTTCTGGTAAATATTAATTATTATTATTGTAAATTATGGATCTTTATTACCTCCCTCCCTTTCCTCAACAGTGAGCTGACGGGTTCCCATTTTGTCAATCTTGGCTGAAAGAAAGAGAGAGAGAGAGAGAGAGAGAGAGAGAGAGAAAGAGAGAGAGAGAGAGAGAGAAAGAGAGAGAGAGAGAGAGAGGAAGAGAGACAGAGAGAAAGACAGGGGAGGGATGAAGAGTGAGTGAGAGGGGAGGGAGGGAGGGAGGGAGGGAGGGAGGGAGGGAGGGAGGGAGGGAGGGAGGGAGGGAGGGAGGGAGGGAGGGAGGGAGGGAGGGAGGGAGGGAGGGAGGAGGGAGAGAGAGAGAAAGAGAAGGGGGAGGAGAAGTGGAAGTTCTCGCAGTTCTCCCTAATCACCCTCACAGCTCTGGCTCCTGGTGACTTGGAGATGACGAACAAACGACTCGTGTGATGGTTTTTAATTGAGATGCTGCAGCGCCGAGAGATGTCTGACTGGCAATAAAGCGCAGTGCTGTTTCCTTTTCGATTTCTCCCACGTTTCCGATGAGATTTGGGCGTTGAACGCGCCGGCTAATTGAACGGGTCAATTGCGATGCAAGACAACATATCTCCATGTAAAATCCCACATCTTTTAATCATTAGACCGCATTAAATATGGATTTACTTCATTTAGGTCACACGAGGACGGCTGCCGGAATCCTTTTAATTGAAAATAGCTGGTGTTTATTGGAAACAGGGCTTTGAGAGGGTGTTTGCGTGTGTGTATGTGTGTGTATGTGTGCATTGTGTGATCTTCGCAGTACTGTATGTGTGTGTTGGTGTGTGTGTGTCTGTATGTGCATGAGCATGTGTGTATGTGTCTTGTGTTCTCAATACAGTAGCAAAACTAGCCTACCATTCAACTGTCCCGGGATCCATTTAATTCTCACTGAGCTGTAGCTTCCTTCAGTCGGCTGGGCTGGGTCCTATCTCAGTAGCTTAGCAGGGCTGGGTGTCGCCCCATACTGAGCTGATTCTGGCTCGGGCACACAGACTTTCCACGGCTTCCGCCCAGATCATCCCACTTTAATCCCATCAGTGTATGTATCCTCCTGTCCCTTCAGAGGAGCCCGCGGTCGGGCGTGCATGTGTGTAGGAGAGGGAGGGAGAGATAGAGAGATGGAGATAGATAGTGTGTGTTTGGTGTGTGGGGGAGCGTGAGTGGAAGAGACTGCTCATATGTGTGTCTGTGGGAGAGAGAGAGAGAGAGAGAGACAGGGAGGGAGAGTGTGTGAGAGAGAGAGAGACAGGGAGGGAGAGTGTGAGAGAGAGAGAGAGAGAGAGACAGGGAGGGAGAGACATGGAGGGAGGGAGGGAGGGAGAGTGTGAGAGAGAGAGAGAGAGAGAGAGAGAGAGAGAGAGAGAGAGAGAGAGAGAGAGAGAGTGTCTGAGAGAGAGAGAGACAGGGAGGGAGAGTGTGAGAGAGAGAGAGAGAGAGAGAGAGAGAGAGAGAGAGAGAGAGACAGACAGGGAGGGAGAGTGTGTGAGAGAGAGACAGGGAGGGAGAGTGTGAGAGAGAGAGACAGGGAGGGAGAGTGTGAGAGAGAGAGAGAGAGACAGGGAGGGAGAGTGTGAGAGAGAGAGAGAGAGAGACAGGGAGGGAGAGTGTGTGAGAGAGAGAGAGACAGGGAGGGAGAGTGTGTGAGAGAGAGAGAGACAGGGAGGGAGAGTGTGAGAGAGAGACAGGGAGGGAGAGTGTGAGAGAGAGAGAGAAACAGTGTGTGTGTAAGTGAGTGGCCGAGACTGTGGGTGCTTGTGTGTGAGTGTGTGTGTGTGAGGCCATGACCAAACATGACGTGGTTGTTGGAGGGTTTTGGTTGGTTGGGATAAAGCATCGCGGTGGGGAGGGGGGGTAAAAGCAGGGTTGATACATCAGCAACATAGCATCTTCTGAATTGCATGAGTGCTTTCTCCTCCCCCGTCTCTCTCCCTCTCTCTGGTTTCAATGTGTGTATGTGTGTGTGTGCATGTGTGGGTGTTGCATGTGTGGGTGTGTGTGTATGTGTTTATGTGCTTGTGTGTATGCTTGTGTGTGTCTGTTGGGGCAGTAATCTGGTTGTCTGCTTGTCTTGGCTGCTCTCGATCCTGAGCCGCGTGGGCCCTGCCTGCCCTGCCTGTCCTGCACTGAACCTCCCTCTGGGCTCCTTCATGACAACCCTGTCCAGCCCAGGACAGCGCAGGTCTAACCCAGCCCAGCCCAACCCACTCGAATCCCCCGACAGCAGAGGATAGCCCAGTCTAATCCAGGATAGCTCAGAATAGCCTGGTCTAACCCAGTCTAGTCCTGGATAGCACGAGAGCAGAGCAGAGAGAGAGAGAGAGAGAGAGAAAAGAGAGAAGCAATTGACTAGAGATGAGCCAACAATCGTGGTGTGCTTCAACCCCACTGCCGCTTATTCTTTCTCTCGATCTGCCCCTCTCCCTTTCCCATGCTCTCTCATTCCTTCCCACTCACCCTCTCTCTCTTTCTCTCTCTCTCTCCCTTTCTATCTCCATAACGCCCTTTATTTACCTCGCTCCCTTTCTTTCTTCAATCTTCAAAAGAGATGACTTTTAATGAAAGCAGAGTGTATTGCGAAGATTTATTAGGAAATTGCAGGTGCCACTCAGTGGGTCTAAAATTACAAGAAGGGAGGCAGGGGGGGAGGGAGATGGACCCAGGTAGGCAGGGGAGGGAGGTGGACCCAGGGAGGCAGGGGAGGGAGATGGACCCAGGTAGGCAGGGGAGGGAGATGGACCCAGGGAGGCAGGGGAGGGAGATGGACCCAGGGAGGCAGGGGAGGGAGATGGACCCAGGTAGGCAGGGGAGGGAGATGGACCCAGGGAGGCAGGGGAGGGAGATGGACCCAGGGAGGCAGGGGAGGGAGATGGACCCAGGGAGGCAGGGAGGAAGAGGGAGGAAGAGGGAGGGACGGACTGACTGAAGAAAAAAGCAGGTTGTACTGAGCTAAGGATCAGAGAGAACATAGGCTGAGTTTTTCAGCTAATGGCTTTGTGGGCTAGCAGCCACAGGCAAACACACTTGCTCACAGTCACGCTGACGCACTCACGAGCACACACACCCAGCAAGCGAAGAAGTCACAGTCCCTAGCCAGTGCTTCCAATAACACCTTTTTACCAGAGTGTGGCCAAAACCCATTCCTTGGGATAGCTTTTGGCTCAGATACCACACAGTAACAGCCCTCTCTAGGTGGCATATCAGGTAAGATACCACACAGTAACAACCCTCTCTAGTTGGCATAACAGGTAAGATACCACACAGTAACAGCCCTCTCTAGGTGGCGTATCAGGTAAGATACCACACAGTAACAGCCCTCTCTAGGTCGCATATCAGGTAAGATACCACACAGTAACAACCCTCTCTAGTTGGCATAACAGGTAAGATACCACACAGTAACAGCCCTCTCTAGGTGGCGTATCAGGTAAGATACCACACAGTAACAGCCCTCTCTAGGTGGTGTATCAGGTAAGATACCACACAGTAACAACCCTCTCTAGTTGGCATAACAGGTAAGATACCACACAGTAACAGCCCTCTCTAGGTGGTGTATCAGGTAAGATACCACACAGTAACAACCCTCTCTAGTTGGCATAACAGGTAAGATACCACACAGTAACAGCCCTCTCTAGGTGGTGTATCAGGTAAGATACCACACAGTAACAGCCCTCTCTAGGTGGCGTATCAGGTAAGATACCACACAGTAACAGCCCTCTCTAGGTCGCATATCAGGTAAGATACCACACAGTAACAGCCCTCTCTAGGTGGCGTATCAGGTAAGATACCACACAGTAACAGCCCTCTCTAGGTGGCGTATCAGGTAAGATACTACACAGTAACAGCCCTCTCTAGCCCTCCCTCAACTCAATAACTAATAACGAATGGGCTATTGCAGGTTTGTGAGAGTGTCAGATGGTTGTGACAGCAGTGTGATGATGAATATATTCACGGGGGAAGATCCTATGAGGATGATGATTAGCATTATGGTGATCATGATGGTGATGGTGGTGATTATGGCCACAGCGCTCTTCATGTTGTCTTCAGTGTCGTGTTTTTGAACGATCAGAAGAACGGGACGAAATCCAGCCTTGAGTTTTGTTTGTGTGTGTGTGTGTACATAAACGTTGTCATGGAAACACTTTGTCCATTAAACAAAAACGACTGTGAACCGTAGAACATTATGAATAGTGTCAGCATCCAAAAAAGCTTTTGGATTTTGCTGGAAACAGTAATTCATCTGTATTGAATCATCAGACATTTTACTCTTGGGGCTTTGTAATTGAGTTTCAGTTGCTTGCTGGATATTACGGTTGAATAGGTAGGCTTGGTGTCATCCATTGATAGCATATATACCTGTTCCACTGGTGAGGGTGTGTTGTGCTGTGTGACAATGGTAGTCCAAGACCGCCTCACACACAGAGTATTACTGCCATCTACTGACAGCACAGGGGACTCTAGTCTCTTCTACCCCTCACCCAATAGCAATAGCAAACTGAGCTGTGTGTGTGCGTGTGACTTTGCGTGTGTGTGTGTTGGTGTGTTTGTGTGTGACTTTGTGTGTGTGTGTTGTGTGTGGATGTGTGATAGAACCTTTGTCAAATGATACGCCCTCCTGTATTGGTAAAAGCAAATAAACACTATGACTATTGTCAACAGGACTTTGGGTGTTCCACATCCTTCTCTCCCACACAACATCCCACATTTTGAAGGTGACTCTCCCCAGCTCCTGGGTGTGCTGTTATGAGTGTGCGATACTGAGTGGGTGTAAAAGCAATGTCTCGCAGCCTATAAAAGTAATGGCCCAGCAATAACACACACACGCTCTCTCACACACACACACACACTCACGTAACCAAAAACTCCACGACACGGCCACACACCCCTGGGTGGATATTTCGAGTGATATATCCAGACACACAGACGTCCACACAATACATAGTGTGGTCATAAATGTGCACATTCATGCCTTTTAGAGGATCAGAGGAGTTAACTAAGTCTCTCTCCATCCTCCCTCCATCCTCCCTCCATCCTCCCTCCATCACTCCATCCTCCATCCTACCTCCCTCCATCTTCCCTCCATCCTCCCTTCATCACTCCATCCTCCCTCCATCCATACCTCCCTCCATCTTCCCTCCATCCTCCCTCCATCTTCCTCCATCCTACCTCCATCCTCCCTCCATCCTTCCTCCATCCTCCCTCCATCCTCCCTCCATCCTCCCTCCATCCTTCCTCCATTCCTACCTCCATCCTCCCTCCATCCTTCCTCCATCCTACCTCCATCCTCCCTCCATCCTCCTCCATCCCTCCCTCCATCTTCCCTCCATCCTACCCTCCATCCTCCCTCCATCCTTCCTCCATCCTCCCCCCCTCCATCCTCCCTCCCTCCATCCTCCCTCCATCCTCCTCCATCCTTCCTCCATCCTCCCTCCATCCTCCCTCCATCCTCCCTCCATCCTCCCTCCATCCTGCCGCCACCCTACCTCTCTCTCCTTCCGTCTGTCCTCTCCTAAACCCTCCAGTTCTTCTCCCCGTTCTGAAGAGATTCTCCGGGTAAACACTGACCGGCTCTCAGAGTTTCCGGCACTTTCTGCGAACTCTTACTTTCGAGGTGTTTTCATCTTCTTTATTGGGACAGAGGATGCAAGGGTGAGGGTTGGAAAGGAGGGGAGGGGAGAGGATAGGAGAGGTGAGAGGGAGACAAAGCATATTTTTTGGAACCAGAGGAAGTAGATCATCTGTAATGGAAGTGGAGGTGGAGCGTGTTTGTATGTGTGTGTGCTGCGTGCGTGCGTGTGTGCCTGCGTTCGTGTGTGTGCCCGCGTGTCATTGGTGCAGAGATGGCGAGAATGAGAACGAGCAGCCCTGGCGTGTCCATGGTCGCCGTGGAGATGAATACCAGGCTGGGACCTGCTCCTCTGTGGAGTACACGCAGAGATTTGGTCTCTACAGACACACAAACACACACAACATTAGACACAACTACAGTAACATGGGATAAACCCCCACGAAACAATTCACGAGAATAACTATGCAACTACACCGACATGCGCACACACCACTCTCTCTCGCAGACTCGCACACACTCAGCTCCAGTTCCAGCCATTTAGCCCGAGCACCACTCCAACAGAGTGGGCCCTGGTTGCCATAGCAACCACAACCCAGGGCCAGAGAGGTATGGAGAGAGAGAGAGAGAGAGGGGGAGATAAAGAGGGAGGGAGGTGGAGAGAGGAGAGGAGAGAAAAAAGAGATGGAGAGAGGGAAAAATGAGAGAGAAAGAGAGAGAGAAGAGAGAGAGAGAGAGAGAGAGAGAGAGAGAGAGAGAGAGAGAGAGAGAGAGAGTAGGGGGAAAACGAGAAGGAGAGAGTAACAGGTTGAATCTTCTCACTCAGCTGAAGCTAATCTTCTCAATTGGTGGACAAATTGAGGTGCGCCATTAGCAATGGAAATATTTCAACTCTCTCCCTCTCCTCCGTCCTTCTCTCTCTCTCTCTCTCTCTCTCTCTCTCGTTTGATTCAGCAGACGAAACTTATATTTTATATTTTTCAGTGTCGAAAACATGCTAAGCGGGGGGGCACAGTTGAGGTGAACAAGGCCAACATTTCTAAAGTGTTTGAGTATGTGTATATCTATATCTTTCATATAGTTTAGCTTTAAAAGTGGTAGCAGAGAGAGTGAGAAGATTGAAGGAAATGGAAAAGGGAGCAAAGAAACTACAGAGAGAGAGAGAGAGAGAGGAGAGAGAGAGAGAGAGAAGAGAGAGAGAGAGAGAGAGAAGAGAGAGAAGAGAGAGAGAGAGAGAGAGAGAGAGAGAGAGAGAGAGCGAGGGTGGAGAGCAAGGGTGACATAGAATATATATATATATATAAGACATCTCTTAGACACACCAATAAACACTAGCGCAATAAGCTCTGCTTTAATCATTGCGTTAGGGAGCAAATCTTGCTTGATAAAAACCCAGTTCTCGGTGTGTTCTAGCATCCTGTCACCGCAGGGTCCATTATCTCCTCCACTATGAGCTGTCGGGCCCAAGCAAATAAGCAGCTCCGTCCTACAGAGGAAATTTGATTTCTAGCTCCGAGATGCATCGTTCCGCTGATATTTATATTCAAATTAGTGACAGGGACGTCCTATATATGGGGCTGGGAAGTTCCTGTGGGAGTGTGTGGGTAGGTGAGTGTGCATGTGGAGAATGTGTGTGTGAGAATGTGTGTAGGGACGTTTGGGAGTGTATGTGTGTGTATGAGAGTGTGCGTGTGTTTGTGTGCGATTGTGTGTGTGTGTCATGCACAGTAAAGACCACGCAGAAGACGGTGAGGCGCTGTGTCTGGTGATGTTCTCATCAGCTTGCTGTCCTCCGGCCTTCCTCCATGTAAAGAGAGGGAGAGAGAGAGAGGAGAGAGAGAGAGAGGGAGAGAGAGAGGAGGGAGGGAGAGGGGAGAGGGAGAGGGAGAGGGAAGGAGGGAGGGAGGGA
>CM042855.1:4045546-4075546 GCA_023658055.1 Thaleichthys pacificus
AACCTCTTAATATAATTAGACTACCATACTCACCCTCTGTGTCTCTCTCATACACACACAAACACAACGGAGTAGACTGGCAGTGTAGGTTGGTGACTATGGCAACAACAACTATGGCGAACCCGAAACACATTAAAGGACAGCGCGGCTTGTACGCTCCTGCAATCCTCAATCGTCCTTTCAGAAAGGCTGCGTGTAGCTGTGTCGCTGTAAACAAAGTGAACCAGGTGAAACGACGCACAACCCACTCCCCCCCACCACCCCTCCCCACCCCAACTCCCCCCCACACACACACACACACCCTCAGTATCCACCCGCACACCTACGAAAAGAAGCACAAACAGAATCCAACATGAACGTGCACACGTGCATGTTCTCCCCCATTCACTCCTATCACCCCCCCCCCCTCCAAATTTCCACACACATGCACATGTGCTATACCCCCATGCCGACATATTCATCCCAATTAAACAAGATGAACCGGGGGGGGGTCAGGGGAGGGCAAAATGCCTTTAATCTCCCCTCAATACTTTGCCAACCAATACACTAACGTTTACCTTGTCCAATCCTCAAAGTGTCTTCGTCAATATGTCGTCTTCCTTTGCTGTGGATTACTGTAATTAGTCGGTCCAAATGTATATTTAGAACTCTGCCAAAGAGGGCGGCTGTTTGTTTGTGTCTGACTAAGGGAAGAAACAGTTACGGGGATGTTTAGCGTGAGGTGTGTTGGTGACCGTGTTCATCTTGAGAAGACACATTCACAAACACATGCTGTGTCTACACACACACACACACACACACGTACAGACACAGCATGTCTCTAATGTAGCAGACCAGACACCACATCGAACCCATTAGCATTTCCATGACTGTAAATAATCTAATATACTCATGGCTGCAAAAGGTATCCGACCGACACTCACTCTCCCCTCTCTATACACACACACACACACACAAAACAAACACACACACAAACTCCCTTAACAGACTGTTGGGGCTACTTATAATTCATAAACACATCATATTTGCTCCGATATGGAGACATCGCACCATCAGATGCAATAGCCCACAAATCAACAAACATGGCAGATAGGCTTTGTCCATGACAACATACTCTCTCCTTATCACCCCACTCCCCCCCCCCCCCCACACACACACACACACAGGATAAGCAAGACATATGCACACGCATACACACAGAGAAACACGCAGCCAAAGGAGCGCGCGCACACACGCACACATGCGGTGCTATCACCCAGCATCTGCTGTGAGCTCCTGCAGCTGTTTGGCTATGGGACAGATAAAGTGGGCATGGTGCAAGGTGTTTACCTCCCTGCTGGGAGATTACACTGGACTTACAGAGCTCACACTACCCCAGGAGCGCTGCTACCTCACGCTCACGCACACACACACACGTGCAGACACACACAGGAACACACACAAGAAGCCACACAAGGACACACGCAAACATTGGAGAGACGGAGAGAGAGGGGAATGGCGATGATGAGAGGGGCTCTCTGTCGATAACGGTTCGATTGTATGTGTATTGATTGTATGAGTGTCTTGAGGGTTATGTGTGTGTGCATGTGTGTGTATATGCGCGCGCGTGTGTGTGTGTATATACGTGTATGTGTGTGTGTGTGTGTGCAGTGGTATGTGCTTTATTCCAGCTGGCCAGGACCACTGGACAGATCTGCGTTGCCAAGGATCGACTGACAAACACAGACCAACACATCAAAAAGCCTTCACACCGACGATAGAATGTCCTGGAAGACAAGCAGCATGCCTGAGCCCTCTGTGACATTGCTGGTAAAAAGGTTCTATACAAATAATGTGATTTGATTTGATCTGAGTATGGACTTGTGGTGTCCGTGTGTCTGTGTCATGTCCTGTCTGAAGTAATGACTGATCGAGGAGCAAGGATGGAAGTCGGGCGTCGTCATTCCGTGTTTCCAGTGAATGGTTTGAATGAGTCTGCGTGTGCGACTTGGGTTGTGGTCAAACAGAACGGCTGACATGGGACTGAGGTCAGAACAACAGACGGATGCAGCCCAGCTGTGTTCACCTGGGATACAGCCTGCCTTGACTGGGATCAATAGAGATGTGTACTTACGGGTGTATTGTATCTAGTTGCACATACATCTCTGTCTCCATCTGTGTGTGTGTGTGTGGAGGGGGGGGGTGGTACGTGCGTGTTTGTGTGAGTGTGTGTGTTTGTGTGGGTGCGTGCATGTGTGTGTGTGTGTGTGTGTAAAGGTTGTATGTTGCAGATTGAATCCTGAAGAGTGGAGTAAAGACCTGGAGAGGAGAGGAGATGAGAGGAAGGATGTGTTCAGGTGGATGTGAGTTTAGGGAAAACCTTAAACGCCAAATGCTGCCTTCCTTTTACACAAAACAATCCAGTGTTCTCTGTGCTCCGCTAATAAGACCCCCTGGCTTTCCTTCCTTCCTCCCATTTCTCTCTCTCTTTCTCTCTCTCCCTCTCTCTCTGTCTCTCCCTCTCTCTCTCTCTCTCTCTCTCTCTCTCTCTCTCTCTCTCTCTCTCTCTCTCTCTCTTCCTCTCTCTCTCCCTCTCTCTCCCTCTTTCTCTCTCCCTCCCTCCCTCTCTCTCTCTCTCTCTCTCTCTCTCTCTCTCTCTCTGTCTCTCCCTCTCTCTCCCTCCCCCCTCTCTCTCTCTCTCTCTCTCTCTCCCTCTTTCTCTCTCTCCCTCCCTCCCTCTCTCTCACTCTCTCTCTCTCTCTCCTCTTTCTTACATTCCCTCCCACTCTCTGTGTCTCTCATTCTCTAGTGTCTCTCCTTTCTTTACTCCCTTTCTCCCTCCCTCATCCCTCGATGTCTCCTCCTGCTCAGGAGAGGACAGAGAGAAGCTACTCTGCAGGCAACAGGAAGAGGAGGGAAACCTGTCTGACTCAGCAGTCTAGCAGACATAAAGCCTATCTGCTCTGCCGGTGCAAAATTAAAAAACGAATAATCATGTGGATTTTTTCTTCTTCTCGTTATCTAACCTTGTTTTTGTTGTTTGGCTTCATCTCTTTGTGTCCTTGTGGAAATAGAATTTAAATGATCGTTTTGGTTTATTTCGAGATTCACCGGGGGTAAGAAATGCATGCTGGGTAAGAGATGCACTTCTAGGATAAAGATACACACACTCACACACACCTGCTCTTGTGCACACAAAGCCACTTAAAGTCTGCATGTGCATACGAAGACATTGGTTAATGTCCTTCGGCTCGTTAAGACATTCTTAACGAATCAGTAAATGTATTTCACTTGCAGATTTCTCATGGATGAGTGTGCTTAGTTTATTTGAACTGCAGGGTTGACAGCATTGACTGACTTCAGCAGCCCAGGTTTGTAACTATGGGCCTGCCTGAGCTGCAACCAGAACTGGCAATACTTCCTCTTCACCAGCAGGGGGCTCTGTTCTGTCTCTGATCTCCGTGTTTCAGATGGTTAAAGTCGTGAGCACCAATTCGAGTGGTATCGCTCTAGTGGTGGTGGTAAAAGAGCATTGATTTTTGTCAGGGAACTTCTTAAGCCTGTAGGTTTCATAAAACACGCTGAAAGTCATGGTAACCGCTATTCTAGGTTTCGCTGTGCTTTTAATCAAACCTTAACTGTTGACTTCCCTGGTTGTGTGTATAAAGCTTGTGAGAGTGATCATGTTGAACAGCAAGTGACTGTTATTGAATGCATGGTAGCACTTTTGACCAATAGGGGGTGCTGATAGTGAGCTCCAGAAATCAGAAAGGTCTATCGTATGCATATACAGTGCATCGGGAAAGTATTCACAGCGCTTCCCTTTTTCCACATTTTGATATGTTACAGCCTTATTCACACTATAGACACACAATGGATTCAATAAATGTGTTCCCTTCAATTCTACACACAATACCCTGTCAGCTCTGTCATTGACCATCGGGTTCTTGGTCACCTCCCTGACTAAGGCCCTTCTGCCCCAATCACTGAGTTTGGCCCGGCGGGCAACTCTAGGAAGAGTCCTGGTGGTTCCAAATTTCTTCCATTTACGGATGATGGAGACCACGTACTTCAATGCTGCAGAAACATTTCTGTACCCTTCCCCAGATCTTGTGCCTCGTAAAAAATCCTGTCTCTGAAGTCTACATACAAGTCCTTGGACTTCATGGCTTGGTTTGTGCTCTGACATGCACTGTCAACTGTGGGACCCTATTCAGACAGGTGTGTGCCTTTCCAAATCATGTCCTAATCAACTGAATTTACCACAGGTGGACTCCAATGAAGTTGTAGAAACATCTCAAGGATGATCAGTGGAAACAGGATGCACCTGAGCTCAATTTAGAGTGTCAGTGCAGAATTATCTATCTATATCTGTTTGTCTGTCCATCTGTCTCTCTGCTTGTATCGATCTACTGAATCTATCTACAGAATTTGTCTGTCTGACTATCTCTCTCTATCTCTCTCTCTTCCTTCTCTGTCCCCCTTTTGTGTTAAGTATTATCTAATCTAACAATACTACTACGACGTAGTTCTGAACATTTTGAGAGTGAGACCTTAAGATACCTTTATCCTTCTGTAACTTGTGTAAACTGATGCCAGACTTAAGCCAAAGATGCATTACAGAGACCTGTCCATATTTGTATCTTTTGTCATTTTATTTTTTCCATTTCTCCCCAATTCCCCACAATACCCCACAAAACTTCTGTCCAATAATTAATATATCCATGTATACATATAATAATATTACTGTAATAATAATAATAATAATAGTGACAATAAAAACATGTTTCACAATACAATACAAAAGACAAGTTTAAATATGCAGATTTTCAAATTGCATGTCAAAATCTTGATTATTTTTTTGTACTTAACATGCATTTGAAATATAAAAATAGACTTCTGATTGTTTTCGGTTTATATACATTTTTTTTTATAAATATAAGAATACAAATGTATTTTTAAAATACAAAGATAAATACAGTCACGTAGTGTACATTGTGTACCAAACCAGAAAGTACAAACATTATTTGGATATTTAGCATTCACAAAACACATTTACGTTAGAATTGCAACTTTAACGACAATTGCAGGTCTGTGTTTGTCCTTCATTTCCATCTTTCATCTTTTTTTTTTCCTGCTACCCAGACTCCTCCACTCTCTGCCTCCATAAATATGGCAGGGCTCCTCAGAGACAGGAAGTTAAGAGGTCAGCGTTAGAGGGGTCGAAGGCTAACAGGAAGTTCTAGCTCTGCCGCACATCCTGTAACAGTTTGTTGATCTCGGCCACCAGCTCACTGGCGTCCATCAGCTCGTGGCGGCTGTCGCTGCGTTTGCCCTGCAGCTGTCCCAGCTGCCCCAGCACCGAGTCAAACTCGTCCTCCTCATAGTTCTCGGGGATCTCCTCCATGGCGGGCAGCCACTTACAGGAGGGGCCGGGGAGGGGGACCTGCACGGGGACCGGGGCTACAGCGGGAGCCACCATGGTGGGGCTGACCATGGCGGTCAGCAGGGGGCTGTTCTTGGGGGTGTGGTTGTGACTGTGGCTGTTCTGAGGGCTGTTCTTGGGGGCCGAGGGGTGGTTGTTCTGGCTGCTGAGCTTGGTGCTGGCTTTGAGGGTGTGGTAGCCGTTCTGGCCCGCCGGCCCGATGCTGCTGCCGGGGTTCTGGAAGTGTGTGTTGGCCGCCCAGGCCGCCACGCCCTGCTGGTGGGCGGAGGCGCTGGGCTTCCCCGGCAGGTGGCCTCGCCTCCGGTCCAGGGATCCGCCCAGCGGAACGCCCACACCGCCACCACCCCCGCCGCCCTTCTGGGTCTCACTGACCTGGGCGTAGGAGTCCAAGGGACTGGGGGAGGAGCCTCTGGAACACGCTGCTCATCTCCGACAGCAGGGAGGTGGTCCCGCACAGGTCCTCGCCCCCCCCCTCCTCGTCCCCGCCCTCCTCGCCCTCGCCCCCGTTGGCGTCCTTGCCAAAGGTGGAGAAGCTCTGGCTGCGCTGGGCGGGCTCGGCGGTCTGGGGGGGCTCCTGGGGGTCGCTGGCCTGCCGCGGGTCCTCCCCGGGGATGAAGAGGTTGCTGCGGTAGTCGGAGGAGGCCGAGGCTGGGGAGGCCAGGGGGGGCATCCAGCACTGGTCGGAGTGGCCCAGGACGCGACACTCCTCGGTGCACAGTCTCATAGCTGGGGAGGGGGCAAGGAGAAAGGCATGGTCAGGTACACGCTGGTGGGAAACACAGGATGAAATGACGCCAGAGAAGCAAAGCGCAGAGGGAACGTGCTGTGGTCAAACGTGACCGAGCACAAACACATGCACAAGCAGTTTTGAGCAAGCACTATTAGCAAATGGAATGGGGCAGCTGTCATCTAAAGGATTTGGGTCAAGAACAATGTATTTTCTCATCGTCTTCAACAGTCCAATAGAGTACATTCATCCACCTGCTGTATCCGGGCAGACAGGCAGAAATCTGCACTAATTAAAAGGCTCAGTACTTTGCATGAGACACAGAGGAGAGACCACTACCTTGAATGCATACAGCGTGTGAGGACGACAATTCACAAGGCGCAATCAATGCTTATTACCCATTCAAAAGAACCCCCGCTTTAAAAGCCTGCATTTTTTCCTTTTCAAGTCTCTCTATTCAATATTAAATCTTCAAATAAAAAAAATCTCTAAAGAATAAATTAGACAAATCAAATATGCCAACTTAAAGCTTTCATTAAACACAGCGTGCTATTCAGTCGTGCTATTCAGGGACTTCATTAAGCCCTCATTAACATGAAAGGAACATTTATAATACATCTTAGGGCAGATGAAAAGTGCATTTGAGCAAGCGGGGGAAAAAACAGGCGCTCTGAGAGCAGCCAGATTGGGTCCCCTGGTGATGAAAGGGGAAAAATGAAAGATTAACCCGACAGATTCATTTGATAAAAAAATCAAAATGGATTTCACAAAGCCTCAGAAACCCACTCCATTTTGACCGCCTGCCTCTCTGTCTCTCTGCTTTACTGCCTGTGTTTCTACGGGGGGGAGTTTGGACTGTAGGAGTGAGGAGGAATGGAGGGGGGTGAGGCTTCAGGTAGTTCTGGCTAAAGGTGGTGCTGGTAGGGGGGAGGGGTTGTGGTGGGGGGTTTAGGGGTGGGTTGAGAGAGGGAGGGAGGGGGAGAGGGGGGAGGGAGGAGAGGGGGAGGGAGGAGAGGGGTGAGAGGGTTTAGGGGAGGGCGTGAGGGAAGGGTGAGGGGAGGTGAAAGTGATGGGGTGAGGGAGGGTGAGGGAGGGTGAGGGAGGGAGGTGAGGGAGGGAGGGTGAGGGATGGAGGGGTGAGGGTGTGTACCTGCATGCGGTCTGTGCTGGCCCTGGGCCTCAGGGGGGTAAAGCTCAATAAAGGCCTCACCCAGGAGCCTGTCGATGGGTGACTCTCGGCCAGCCTCGTAGTCACTATCCCCAGCCTCGCTGTCCCCTCGACCGCTGTCCTTCAGGCTGAACTTGTCCATGTCGTTCAGAGCATACCTGGAGAGACAGGGACAGAAATCAGATCAAGCCATGCGCCTATACTTTCACATACTACTTCAGGATCATATTCAACATAATGTCATCAAACGGTTTGAGGCATATGCTTGCATCCAAATCCGGAAACAGAGTTCTGACATTCTCAGTGGGAGGAATCTTAGCATGCTATTATCGCGTTATTAAAGTCTCTGTGTGACGTCCTGTCCCCTATCAAATAGAAGTGCAAGTCAGCTAAGAGGAGCATATGGAGGCTGGGCTCTACAGTAGCAGCACAGCTTGTTCCATGGTTTGCAAAAGGCAGCATATTATTTGAGTTGTGGCCATTGGCTGTTGGATGTTTGGATTGAATCTGTGTCGTGTAATGGGGTCCTATCCAAATATATGCAGCTGTTGCTGACAGGAGAACTATTCATTCTTTATGTGCATTATCATCATCATCATTGTCATCATCACCATCATCACCATCGGTTGTGTTTTCCTCATTCTAGGTGTGTGTTTCAAATGCTGGGTTTACCTGTAGCTCCTTGTGTATTTGTTGCCGCGGAAACTGGGTCTGGGTTGGTACTGGCCCTGATGGAGCATTGACAGAAGCTGTGAGACTTGCTACAATCCCAAAGAGAAAGGAACAACAAAAAGGGGGGGACAAAAAAAGAAGAAAAAAGAGGGTGGGGGGGGGGGGGAAGGGGACGAAAGGAAGGAGAAGAAGAAGAAAAAAAAATGAAGAGGGGAAAATGAACAACTGATGAGAGCGGACAGGCAGGGACATGTGACATGGGTGAGCGCTGATGTGACGTGACGTGGTCTTAAACGAGGGATGATGATCAACATAAATAATAATAAGGGACGAAGGGCTGAACGCAAAAAGCATGGTGAGGGGAACAAACCCAGAACAAATATCGAATATGAGACAGGGCAGAGCAGGCACATCGACATCCTCCTCCTCTACTGTCTATCTGCAGCTATCTTGGAGTTGAGACCATTCCTAAGAATACCTCCTCCGTTCCTCGTGAGGGGGAACGAGACATATTTAATGGATGGGTTTTTAGTCCACATTCCAAAAAGCTCCAGAGAGCTTCAAAGACTAACATTAGCAGACAGCACTCCTATGGAAGCAAGTCCTGCTGACTTACTACACATGCCAACCGTTAAAATATGAATTCAACATTCATGTAACATAAGTGGCTATCTTGGCTTAACATTCCACCTCACTAACATATGTTCTCTCTTTTATCTCTCTCTCTCTCTCTCTCTCTCTCTCTCTCTCTCTCTCTCTCTCGCTCTCTCTCTCTCTCTCTCTCTCTCTCTCTCTCTCTCTCTCTCTCTCTCCTCACTCGATCACTCTCTCCCTCTCACCTCGACTGGGGGTGTGGCATGCGCCAGTTCCAGGGCAAAGTTCTCTGGCACGTGATTGGAGGAGATGGTCACCAGGCTGTTGAGCGATTGGCGGCTGTGGTGGCTCTGCCGGCTCCCCATGGTGCCCCTCTCGGGGGCGGGCGAGGCGGACGGCGAGCGCGGGTGAGCCCGTACCGGCAGAGTACCGTTGACGGTTGGCACCAGGCTGATGTCCCCCTTGTGGATTTGGCGCGAGGGCTTCTTGGGGTGGTTCTGATAGGTGTTTTCGGCCACGCGGCAGTTGTACGAGTGGCGCGGGTCCTTCTTCTCCCGGTTACAGCGCGCCGTGGCAAACATCACCATGACGACCAGCAGCAGGGCGCAGACGGCGCCTAGGGAGATGATGATGATGAGGGAGAGGTCCAGGGGGGGCTGGCTGGGGCCTGTGGGTGGGGGGGGCATGGTGTCCATGGTCTCCTTCAGGGAGAGCCGGAACAGGGCCGCCGTGGAGAGACGGCTGGTGCCGCGGTCGGTCACCTCCACCCTGATCTCCATCACGTCCCGGGGCGCCGCCTCCAGACTCCCATTGGTCCTCAGCTCGCAGCGCCGCGCGTCCATCACAAACAGCCCGTCCTCGTTGCCCCCGACGATGGCGCAGCTCAGCTCGCCGTTGGCGCCCGAGTCGCGGTCCGTGGCCTTGACCACGGTCACCAGCTGGCCGGCGGAGGCGTGCTTCCAGACGGGCAGCTCGGCCGTGTGGTTGCGGAGGGGAGGGGCGTGGACGACGGGCGGGTTGTCGTTGTCGTCGAGCACGGTGAGGAGCACCGTGGCGTTGGAGGAGAGGGAGGGGTTGCCGCCGTCGCGGGCCTGCACCGTGAAGGCGATGCGGCTGACGTCCTCGTGGTCGAAGCTGCGTAGGGCGTAGACGGCGCCGTTGGACGGGTCGATGGTGACGTAGGTGGAGATGGGACTCCCCTGGACCAGGGCCTCCACCACTGAGTAGGTCACCTGGCCGTTGGTGCCCAGGTCGGGGTCGGACGCCACCACGGTCATCAGGTAAGCGCCGGGGGAATTGTTCTCCGACTTGAACACCTCATAGCGGCTCTTCTCGAACTGAGGAGGATTGTCGTTCTCGTCCAGAACCTGGACTATGAAGTGTTTGATGGTTGAGAGACTGGGGGAGCCTCGGTCCTCCGCTATGACGGTCAAGCTGTATTCTGACCGCTTCTCACGGTCCAGAGACACATTGGTCAAGATCATGTAGTTCTTCTCGTAGGTTTTCTGGAGCCGGAAGTGGCCGTGGCCGTGAAGGCGGCACACCACGTCGCCGTTCAGCCCTGCGTCACTGTCGTCCACGCGCACCAGCGCTATGAATGTGTCCACCGGTGCGCCCTCCGAAATGTAGGCCACCTCCTCTTTACCGGGAGTCATCAGGTTGATGTTAATCTCGGGTTTGTTGTCGTTCACGTCCACCACTTTGATGACGATTTTACAAAGTCCTGGGATAGAGTTAGGACCCATATCTTGAGCTTGCACATCCAGCTCATAAGATGACGTGCTTTCATAGTCTACCTTTTTAATTAGAGTGATGTGGCCATTTTCTGGGTTAATTTTAAATGTTTCCAGTATTTTGGGAGAGACGTGGCTGCTAAAAGAATAAACGATTTTACCGTTTGTGCCTTCATCCGGATCTGTCGCGTTCAAGTCAATTATCAGGGTCCCCAGTGGAGAGTTTTCCAGAAGATCAATAACATATGCCTGCTCATCAAACGCAGGGCTGTTGTCATTGGAGTCGGATATGGTTATCTTCAGTAGAGTGGAGCCAGACTTCGGGGGGATACCGTTGTCTGAGGCCGTAAGCTGGAGCTGGTAGTTGGACTGCAACTCCCGGTCCAATTCCCTCATGACCACGAGCTCTGCGTATTTGGCACCATCCGTTCTAGTTCTTACTTCAATTTTGAAAAAGTTATTAGGGGTCAGAGAATACGTATGTAGGGAGTTTTCTCCCACGTCTGGGTCCGTAGCACTGTCCAACGGGGTGCGCGTGCCCACGGCCGCGCTCTCAGAAATGTCAATGGGGATAATGGCACGGGAGAACTGTGGGGAGTTATCGTTGATGTCCAAGACCTCTACTTCAACGTGGAAAAGCTGAAGGTATTCGGTGGGCAGAGTAACAACGTCGAATTCGATAGAGCAGTTTAGGTTTTTTCTCACAAAGCTTTTCTCGGTCAATCTTGGTGCCAATGGTGATCTCACCGTCCTCCTCCCGAACCGACAGAAACGGTGTACTCCCCCGTTGCATAGCACGGAACCGAAAGGACAATGAACTCGGTAACTTAGACAAAACACCCGCTACGTCTTCTTTAAGCCTTGCAATTACTGTTCCCACTTTCTGCTCCTCGTAAACTTTGTATTTCAAAGTCTTCCCAGATGCACCGTGCATGAAGGCAACCAAAAATATAAGTTTCAATAGTGCAGTGGAAAATATATTCCCTTTGGTTGTGTTCATTTTCGCCCCCATCTTTAGCACCCGGAGTGGGGCTATTCTTCCACTGACTAGGGTAAAAGGAAAAGAGATGGCTTCTTAAAAGTCTGTCATGTTAAATCCTCCTAACAAGTCACCGTTGGCGAGAAGTCGAGTGATCAAACAGATGATCAAAATATCACAAACCAAGATGAAATGCCAGATAATTCTCTTTCTTGCTCCAGTAAAGCAGGAAAAAAAACCTTCTGTTCAATGCTGTTTTGTTGTCGGAGACGGATCTGTTGCATACATCCACGAGCGTCGTCCGTGTGTGTGTGAGTGTGTGTCTGTGGAAATCTGAGCGAGAAAAGGCGCAGCTCCGCTTCTGTTGCTGTGCGCCCTGCTCTGTCGCGCGCTCCTGCCGTCTGTGTCTGGTCTCCGTAGACGACCTGCCCCTCATAGCCCGCCCCGCGCCCAAACTGCGTCTTTTTCCTCAGCTCACACAAAAACATTCCCCCACCCCTCTTTCTCTCAGTCCTCCACCCCCCTCTCTCTAAATCAAGCGGTTGCCCCTTCTAAGCCTGCATGCGCCGTGTCCAGCACAGAGGGACCATTGACGCCAGAAGCCAGGCAGACCAAATCCGTCCCCCACAGAAGACGTCGTTTTAAAGTGTGCCACAACAATAGCTATAGGAGGAATTATTCAAGGCCTCAACTTTAAACATGTCCAAAAGATTGACCTAGGGAAGCCCCGGCAGACTTACATTGTTGTTCTTGCAATTCACAACGTGTGCCACTGTCGATTTGAAGTGTGAGGTCCACATTATTACTGTTAGCCTATATGATATTTAGAAATGTTTGAATAGATTTGGATGTCACTCGAAGCATTCCAAATAATCATATTCCTCTTGTATGTTCTGTGCAGTTCGCGTCAGTTCAGAACATGTAATGAACATCAATTACGTGTAGGCTGTGTTTTTGGATGTACCAATGGAGGATATTTGGCAACTGAAACATTTAATTGGAATTGAGTATTAATAAGTGGTTTCCATGTGGCCAATCATTGCTATCCGCGCGATGCTCTGTGTGATGGGTAGGCTATGCCTTGGGCCTACTGAAGACCCTATAATGTTCCTTCCAAAAAAACATCAGAATTTGGAGAATTGGAAGTTTGAACAGGCTGCGGATTAACAGTGCAGTGATTTTAGCCTTCCCAAAATACCCATGTTACTACATTGAGTGAGGGAGGCGGACCTCGCGCGCCCTTACTATTGTTAGTCCCGCGTGTGGCAAATCTCTAAAAGGGTTCCCTGAAGCTGAATGCGCCTCGCAGCGGGTCACGCGGGCGGACACTTTTTCCCCCTCGTGCATAATACTGTTTTACAACCCCCAGTTTCTGATCCAGGCGAATTAGCATCTTCATACTCGCGCTCAGACAGCAAACATGAGCAACTGGAGCTTTGGAAAGGCACGGGACCATCTGGCGTGAGGTTCAGACGACCCAAACCTATAATTACATCAATACAGACCCAGCTAACCCCCATGGCAGAATCACAGGAGAGAATTAGTCCTCTTTCAGAGGCGCGATTCGGATATAATTTAATGCCTTTTACTTGCGCTCTGCATTTATAAATATTTCCTAAACATTTTCGTAGTCTCCACTGGTTATCCTATTTAATGCATAATTGGATTCAAGTGGTTGACATTAGTTCATGCTGAACTATTTTTGACGCAGCCTAGCTGTATCTATCGTTCTTGTGACTATTGACTAATAGTAACAAATATAAGATTGTGTTCATATGAAATGAAACATGCTAGTTCTTTCCATGCATTTAAATTCCTCGAGTGAGCCGTGGGAAAAAGCTGCACAGGGATGTTCTCCACAACCATCTGTCCCACTGCGCACACATGGACATCAATTACAGAGCTGAAAATCAATATCTTTCACCAAAAATAACTCAGCATATCTTTCTGAAGAAAAAGACAGGCAGTAGGCTAATGTGTGGTAGGCAATTATTTTACTTCATAGTACCAATGTTATATTTACGGTGAAGAGAGTATTAGCAGACGCGTCGTCCCACATTAACGCATTGCGTAGCCTACTTAATTGCAGCACTTGATGCTAAATTGTGTTTGGCGGGCAATGAGGCCAGAAACAACAGGGTAGGTGTTAGGGTGTTCTCTCACGAGCCAGACTTTGCACTGTTGAATGAAATGAAGGCGGATTGAAAAGACCCCGCCAACGTTTAACAACGTTAGCCATGGGCTGGTGCTTCAATTCTGTACACCGGGCCACTCAACAAAAAAAACCCTGGCGAGCTGGCTGTGCCCTAATATCATTACTAAGGTAGGGAATGCGAGATAATTACATTTCCGCCACAAAGAAGTTCAACACAGCCAAGGATTAGGCAAGAACGGCCTTAATTCCAATAAACTCATGGAGGGCTAGCCACCTTGCCGAAAGCAGATGCAAACTCAATATATTTAGATACGCTCCTTTTAGCACGTGACTGAAACTATTTTTGTGTTTTAATAAATATAAAACACCATAAAACCTTATACCCACACTTTAAACACATGACAAAACATTTAGTCTTTTGCGAGTGCTTCAATAGGCCTAATATAAAAGATAATAGTCCAAGTGAGCATGGAACCATTGATAGGCTAGGAAAAAGCAATAGGCCATACATAGGTGAAAAGCGACCAAAACGCCACAGCCACTTGATCCTAATATACAATTAGTAAATGAGCTACCATGTCTATTACCGGCACTATTTCAGCTACATGACGATGCCATGTACAAAATGTTTAAACCCTGTCGGAAGAAAGTTCCATTGTCTTGTTTTTTCTGTGTGTGCAATTCTGTCCCGTTCACATGCGCCAGAAGAGGGGGGTTGCAGAGATGTTCCCCAAGGGACCATAAAGTTACCGAGGGCCTGGGAAGGGGGGGAAGGGAGTTCTAAACTTTGTCATTGAAATGAAGGAGATCCCTATAACAAAAGCTTTTAGCAGGTGGAACAAGACCGCTCCGGGGTCCACCGAAGGAACGACTGGGGGAGTTGCGGCTGCTGCGCGCGCGCGTATAGGTCGCGCATTAAAGCAAACGTTCTCCCCTCCTTCCCCTCTGTCCGTGTGTCAGCCGGCGCGAGTGTGCTCCGACGCGCGCCGGGGTCGAGGCGATTGTAAAGGCATGCGAGCATCTGCCGTCCCAAGCTCCCTCTCTCATTATCATCCATGCTGTCAGCTCGCGCGGCCCTCTCGTGAGGAGGAAGGGATTTGGGTGAGGGGAGCACGGGTCTGCTCCGTGTGGCCTCGGCACTATGCTAGGGCTTCTTTGTGTTTTTCTTCCGCAGTTTGACTTGCCATGGTAACTATTGGGTTTATTGCTGCACGACACGTGCAGGGCGGGAATGTGTCTCTGACGGAAGACTGACAGTAGGCCTACCATATAAATAGGTTATTCTGTCATTCATGATACCCCACGCTGAGTTTAGTTATTTTCAAGTTGAAGGGATAGCCTATGAACATTTAAGATAGGCTATAGCGCAAATGCCTATTGCTCTCACTTTCTAAGACTTTGATTCTAAAAACGGCTAGGCCTCCATATTTCACTAGGGGTTATAAACTGATGCTGTATGTGCTCAGTTTATCATTAAATCATCTTATTACAGTTAATTAAGATTAAATTAGATCACTGGTCTATGACTGTACAGGAGGACCATGGTAAATCAGATAAGCAGCCATCCTTTTCCTGTATCCACCATTTCGCATTCTCTCTCTCCTCTCTCTCTCTCTCTCTCTCTCTCTCTCTCTCTCTCTCTCTCTCTCTCTCTCTCTCTCTCTCTCTCTCTCTCTCTCTGTCTCTCTCGCTCTCTCTCTCTCTATTTGTCTTTGGTCTAATACACCAAGTTATTTTGTGACAAGGCACTACAGCTGAGGTGTGTGAAAGCTCTAATACCCCCCCCCCCATCCAAGAAATGCCCAGCCTATTCATTTTATGACTTAGAAGCACATCCCTCTCAACAAGACCTAATGTCCTCATTATTCTAACGTCTTTAATGAGTTCACACTGGAGCGACTGTTTTGTTGTTTCCCTGCAATGCGGTCTTCCTCCCCCTGCCTGGTCGGGTGTCGTGGTCTTGACCGGGATCACATGGCTTATCCATAGTGCTCCTGGTGCTGACTGTATCGCTAGCCTTTTACTCTTTCCATTTTCCTCAGACAAGAGTTTGTGGATGGCACAATTGACTTTCTGGCTGTTTTCCTTGCTGCTGTAAACAGGCCTTCAGGAGGGTTTCGAGGGTCTCCTTGACTTGCTGACTGTTTCTTGGCCTAGACCTTTCCAGGCCTTTCTATTGTGAAGATCCTCCTTAACTGGCCGACTTGTTTTCCTGCGCAGGAAACAGGTTTGCACGAGTCAATGAAGGGCCTGTTTGACTTGTTGACTGTTTTCGCAAGGTTGCTGTTACTTGTTGACTTTATCCTGCAAGGATAAAACATCACATTTGGTATCCTTTTTCAGGTTCCAGCTTTGCTCACAAACCCACGAAGGGCAACAGCATAATTCATGGTTCTGTATGGTTAATCGTCAATGAAAAACACATTTGAGAATTGCTATTTCTCCATATTTAATCCTCATGCAGCCGTTACAAAAGCTCTGGGTCATGTTGTACTTCTTTTTAGTAAATTGTCAATTTCCACTTTCAAAGATTTCTTTTCAAAGACCCTAGAGATGTCAATAAGAAGAAGGTGCTTTCGCTGACCTTTGTTTAGAACTAGACTTTTCCTGTCAGACACGCTTCGACTTCAAGGCTCCTCCAGGTTCGTGAAGCTCAAGCATGAACCAAGTCACCCAGCCAGCAGCACAGCCTCACAGTAACCCAGGGAGGCACAACATGGATGATGATGACGATGATGAGGAGGAGGGCGACGAAGGTGCAGGCGATGGTATCGGGAGGGTTCGCCCCCGCGTTGATGTTTTGACGGAGGGCAGGAACCGCCCTCCGTCAGGCACACGTTTGGCATATGGTGCGGCGCTACCCGATCACTTGTTGTTGAAGCGGGACAATCATCTCCACGCCCCTGCTTTTCATATCTCAGACGGGGCTATCCGGTATCAGTCAGCCAGGGGTGTCCCAGTTTAATAACTGAGGATCTTCTCTCCCATTCCCCCTCCCCCTCTTTCTCTCCGTCTTCAAAGGAACGGGGTTTGGAAGATTATCAACAGGTGCAGAGAACAAAGGGGCAGTTCTGTTCCTCGTGCAAGGTAATGGTCAGGTGTGGCTGCTTTTCCTTTGCACGCTTTCATTACCGTCACGGAAAAAAGACTTGTTGACACATGATCGTGAGATATGCTTTCCCATGTAAGAAGTCATGCCATTGCCAGCAGGGCACCACAAGCTTCCATGTCAAAACCCAGTTGCCTCGCACACCCTCTTTAAGCAGGCGTCGTCACAACGGAACATGTTTGACAACAGTATGGGAGCGTGTCAACTCACTAGGCGACGTCACAATGCCCTTTTTTTGCTTGAAGTGCTTCCAAGACGTGCCTTGGCGCATGCAAGCGGGACAAAGGAAGGAAGACAGGCGAACCAACGATGTGGTCTACTCTGCTGACCCGGGTACGTGTGTCTGGGGGGGTGGGGGTGTGGGGGGGGGAGCCAACAAAAGCCCTCCTGTGTGGGAGTGAAGCCGGGGGTTCCTCCACGCGCAGGGCAGAGGGCTGACAGATTTTTGGGGGTGCTCTCATTCATTAAGGGGAAGATTTACTACCTTCAGACCCCCCCCCTTTCCCCCCTTCCTAGCGGACCCCTCCCCCGCAAACTCACAAAGTCTATTTGTGTTGGCAGCTGTGAGGCAGGCAGAACTCTCTTTTTTGTGGTGGTGGTGGTGGTGGGGGGGGGGGAGAGGGGGTCCACAGTGACACGTGTTCTTAATATTTGTTGTGTGTGTGGTGTGTAAGGGTGTGTGTGGGAGGGAGGGAGGGAGGGAGGGAGGGGGAGCATTTCCTTTGAAACTCTTCTGGATCTTCCCAGATCTCCTTTCGTCCTGGCTGCATGGGCCGCCACCTTCTGTTGTTCTCTGAGGTTCCAGGCTGGTGTGGTCCTCCCTGGTCTGGGGTCTGTCCACCTAGAGGGATTCCTGCACCCTGCACCCCGAGGGACATGACGTACCCCCACAAGCAGTTAAACAATCAAACCATCCATCTGTAGCTCACAGTGAAAGGCAGATGGTCGGAACACCAAGTAATGTTGAAAAAAAAACTCATGCAGATGCTTTATAATGAATTATAGATGATTGTGCTCTGATTCCATGACATCTATAATCAATACACATCATGCACTTTGTTGTTTGTTGTGAAGCTATTATGTGCCTGCTCCCCCTGAAGAGAGCTGTGTTATTCACTCTTGTTTGTTTACAGGGTTGTATACTCCGAGAAGTCTTTAATTCTCTACCCTTGGATGCCGCAAAACCCTGCTAATGATCGCTAGCTACCTCACACAGTCTTCCTAGCTGTGGCTGAATCTCTATACTGACTGGCTCTATGCTTCTCCAAGAAAGGCTAGCTGGGTAGCCACCCAGCCGTGCTCTATTAGTTATCACTGCAGGATCTTGGTTTATGAGGCCAATTAAAAGGGGCCAGACAGTAAAAACAGTGGTTCTGTTTACCATCCTGGCCTGGTGGTAAGGAATAGGGCTTGTTATTACACGGCACTATGACTCCAGGAGTCTTAATGGATCCCAGACCAGCCCTCTATCTAAACACATTCCTGTTCTGGTTTTAGACGCAGGAAGCTATAAGGCCTGGCGCAGAGGCCAGACCAGACTAAATGCTCAGTAACGTCTAATGCCCTCGGCGTGATCCCTAGGTTTATTTGACATCCATCAGAAGCCTTATCCCCGGACGGAAATTAGGGTCTGTCATTTTCAAGTCAAGAAAATCCTGTGGAAGGCGTTTTAATCAAACACCATTGAGGAGGCGAAAGTGGGTGCGTGCTTGGAGCGTGTCCAACTGAGCCACTTCTTCCTCGGGGTTCGTCTCAGGGAAGTTTGGCTTCAGACCAATGTATGTTTCTGTCAGGCTACATTCCAGTCGCCAGTCTCCGAATAACCGAGAGAAACAGGCAAGGAACAGCATCTAGGCCGTGTCTCCCTTGTTCCGAATCGAGATTAAAGAGTTCGAAAGTACACCCGCGGTGCTCAGCGGAAAAAAAATGAAAAGTAAACAGGAGTTCTGACAGTTCAAGAGTTGCCCGTGTCGACAGAACGTGTGTTTTTTCCGGGTCGCTCTGGGGAGGTAGTATGTGTCGGCTGCCGTGGGGAGTATCAGCAGCATGGTGTGTCAAAGCGCCGTGTAGCTGCCTGCCCGCGTGAAAACACCCAAGAAATATGAGGGCAGTACCGTCATATGGGAGGACACATTAAAAGCTGCAATGGTACACATTATAGCTGCAAACACTTAGCAGCGCACTCACGCTCATGAATTATTCACACGCCTCTCTCTCTCTCTCCTCCTACAACGTCTTAACCTAAAAGAGAGAGACGTAGAGTGAGGGCGAAGAAATACGAGAGATGTTTTAGGAGAAAGAGAGACAGAACGGGAGACAGAGAGATGAAAAGAGAGAGTGGGAGAGAGGGACATTAGAGAGAGAGTGAGAATGAGGGATAGAGCCCAGGTCGGGAGAGAAAGCTTTCTCTCTCACACTAGTGTACTTTGCGTCAGCCGAAAGTTGAAATGTCAGACTAGAGTAGTGCTTCATTGGTGGGGACAGCCTGGGTTCCTCGTGTGTGCACAGGAAAGAGTCTTAGTGAGCATGCTAATTGTTTGTCTAATGGGCTATTAATGCATATCAGAGTTAGTGCAGGATAAATAAAAATAACTTTTTGAAATAAAAAAAAACACGCTAATGATCTGATTTCTCTCCCCCGCTCTCCTTGCGGGCTTGTCGATGAAGACTTCGAAGCTCCCCCAAACCCAGATCTCCCAAGAGTCTTATCAGACGGATGCTAAAAGAGAGAAAGAGAGATGGAGGGAGGGAGGGAGGAGAGAAACAGCGAGGAAGGAATGGAGAGAATGAGAGACGAAGAGAACAACGCAACAAAAAAATCTCTTTTCATAGCTGTTTAAGCTAATGAAAGACACTCCTAATTACTTGTCTAGCAGCCATTTCCATTAGAAAGCTGAAGTCGTCCATCTTGTTTCCTCATTCATTAGTCTGACCCGAAAGAGCTCCTTCCTTCCATCCATCCACACCCATCCTTTCTTTATCTCCTTCTATTTCTCCTCTAATCCCATCCATCAATCCTTTACCTCCTATCCTTCCTTTCCCCTTGATAAAAAAAGTAAAGGATGACTACAGTATTCTAATAACAAAGTATCTGCAGGGCAGATACTTTGAATCAAGGCAAAAGCCTTGGATTCAGTTTGAGTTTTTTGACACCTCGGCAGTTCTGTGGGAAAGCTTACACGCCTTGATGCCCAAGAATCAGGATAGTATCTTCTGTATCTTCTCCGGCTGACGATGAGATGAAACGAGGCCATTATTCGTGGCCGGTGTGGTTTTCCCCAGTCAGAAGGGATGAATGGGATGAGTGGATGCAGTCGGAGCTGGAATCCCAGTCTGTCTGCTGACTCTTGACTCAGACAGTCACAGCCTGACGAGCTGTCGGATCTTCTACAGATGTCAACGACACTCAGCCCCTCCCCCTTCCCCCTTCCTCTCACCCCCTCTCTCTCTCTCTCCCTCCCTCTCCCAGGCATCCCATGGAGGGATAAGTGACACTCTCTCTCACCAGGCGGTACAGATGCTGATCCGTCATTGTTACGATGAGGCGAGGGCCTATGGTAATCATAGCCCCCCCCCCCCCCCCCCCCCCTCGACGAATCTACTGACTTTTGTGACGGCTCGGGCCTTTGTCAAGCGCCAGCTGACCTCCTGACCCCTCTGCCTAGATCCAATAGGAACAGGAGGAGCTGGGACGCAGGGGGTCTGGCACATACTCGCACACGCACGCACGCATACGCACACACACACAGGAACACCATCACACACGTTGGTACACATACGTTTGCGCGCGCCCTGCTCGCTCGCGCACGCCGACACACGCTCGGACAAAGCCACTTGTGCGGCGAGACACACTCGCGCCGATTCGTCCTCACGCTCTTTCTTTCTCTGCATTTTTTTTCTTTCTTCTCCTGCTCTTTGTGGGAGGTAAGATCTTTCAAAGTCATTAGCAGGCAAAGAGAGCGCTGAGCTTGAAATTAAAAGTGCCCCTTTAATTAAAAGTGAGTGAAAGGGAAGGAGAGGCAGGATAGATTCAGATAGGCAGAGATGGAGAAAGACATGCCGTTAAACTCATTAAACCCGACACTCGTCCAACAGAATACCTTTCACACGGACCAGTGTAAGCAGTCATTCATCCTGACTCTGACTAGCTCCGATTGTTGACGTCTCAGTGGGAGAAAAACCCAGAGAAAGAAGGAAAAAAAAAAGAATTCACAGACAGCAAGATCACACATTTGCTTTTTCAGGACTTTTTCTCCCTGGGCTATCTGGTGTGGTTTTAACTGAGATGTAAAAAACCTCTATTCCTCTCCTAGCCAGATTGATAATGGAATTTGTCCACCGAACATCTTGTAGTTGGTGCACTCTAAGGGAAATAAAGCTCAAGTCTAGTACATTCAACCATGGTTTATTTCTCTGCTAATGGTAGCCTACATATGAACACAGCAACACTTAGACAGGTTGGGTTATTGGAGAGTCGATAAAAAACGGAGATGAAAGTAAAAGTTGAATATTGATGCAGAGCTAATTTAGAATCACCCTACTTTCTCACAAACATCAAACCAAACCAGAACAACGCTGACCTCCTTTTTACCTTCGTTTTTTTCTTTCTTCTTCTTCTCAAAAAACGAAAGAATTTGTCAGTTTGTTTGGGATTGCTTTCATGAGATACAGCGGTTGATATGTTGAATGGCCTGAGAAATATAGCTCAGCCTTCTAATAACGATCTTGGTGGCGATAAGATTTACTTCGTTGGGTAGTTAAATCTTTATTGGACGGTCATTCGGGTTAAATCAAGCAGGACAGGCTTAGAAACGAATCATTTCGGAGATTAGATCGGTCTAATGTTGAATTACAGTCGTTAGGAAAAGTCTGCTGGAGAAAGAAAAAAAAAACTTTTCTGTTCATCAGTGTCGAGGGAAACCAATACAGTAAGCCAGAAACACACTGAACTGGGGCCTCTTAGGAACGTCCAGCACCCTCATTTCTATAGATATCACATCACACAAACATCTGGCACAGAAAGGACGTTTATTCCCCCACATATCTGCCTTATCTGATGACTTTGTACAGCACTTTGGTCGGCATTGGCTGTTTTTAAATGTGCCCTATGAATAAACTGACTTGACTTGACATAGATAAAACATCAAACTTTAAGATTAGCCCGTGAGATTCTCCATTGTGCAGACCGAGACTGGTCTGAAAGCACATCCAGAACACGGGCTGGTACAGTAGATGGATATACTCTGACGGCTGTTCACCTGTGAGCACTGTGGTGATAGACTAGAAGCGTCCGAAAGAGGCTTGATGTCATCCGGGCAGACTGAACTGGGTCATGTGACAGGCCGAGACGGAGGGGGGGATGGATCTGATTGGCCCAGGTGTGGCTGGATTCATCAGACCGTTAGGCTGTGTTCCTGTTGCGGGCGCCCTGGTCAGTTTGGTTCCAGCTTCCGGGGACATTACACTTGAGAGTGTGTGTGTGCCTGTGTGGGTGTGCGACGGAGACAGGGGGATTGATTTATGAAACACCTGATCCTGTTGAAGCTTCACAGCGTCTACGAGGTGGAGCTCTCCTATCCATGCTTGTCTCTGTCGCGGGTCAGAATGATAAAGTGTGAACTTGCAGTGAGCAGTGATTCAGACGGATAACTTCAGTAAATTGCTAGGTACCTTGTAACTATAGAGCTGAAACATTGCAGCCGGTGAGTGAAACGACACAGATACAAAAGGGAGGTTTCAGCATGCACACACACACACACACACACACACACACCTGCAAACACACCCATCTAAACACACACACACCTACACACACATACACAGAGCTGAGCGGAGAGGTCTGAAGTGCACATCTCTAATTAGAGTGAGCAGTCTTGCTCTTTATCTAGCCAAGGCAACGCGTCAGCTAATCAGCCATCGGCTCGGCAACCAGGCCATGTGTGTTAGCACCACAATTCATTCCACTCCATTTGCCCTCACTCCCCAGCCCTCCTTTTCACATTCTGTCACTCCCTTTCTTCTCCTCTCCCTTTCTTCAGGAGGAGACACCCCCGTGAACAGCATGTCGGCTTGGCGCGCTCAGAGAGGGGGGGTTATATTTCAAGGCGACCAACGCCGCCCACCTCCCTCCACCCCCCCTGATCCCCGCACACACACACCACCACCACCGCCTCCACCACACACACACACACATACGCACACACCCCTTCAACACTTTGCTAACTCCTCCTTGCCCCCAGCTCTTTCTCTTTTTCCTTCGCAGGAGAAAAAAAGAAATCAATGTCATCGCCAGCAGTCTGGCCTTTCTCTCTTTCTCTCTTTCTTTCTTTCTTTCTTTCTTTCACTCCCTCTCCTTTTTTTATTCCTCCAGTTTCCCTCCAGCCGGATCCTCTCTTTCACACTTTCCAGAGTAGTTAGTAACTAAATGAAATCCTTCTGTTAATGTTCCACTATGAACATATGAAGGAATGATGTTAGTGATTTTATGATTGCATGGTTTAATGACTCTCTCTCTCTTTATCGCTTTCTCTCCCTCTTTCTCTCTGTCTCTTTCTCCATCTATTTACCCTTCTCTCGTTCCCTTCCAGCCTCCCTTCTCTCTATCCCCTGTGTCACTCAGTCTTTCTTTCCCTCTTTCTTTCTCCCTTTCCCTCCCAAATCCCCCCTTCCCTCCCATCTCTCTCCCTGTTCCTGGGTTGTGGTCCCAGGCCAGGGTCCAGGTCTGGCCAGCCATATGGCTGGCGGTGGGGCAGGCTGGCTGGGGGAGCCAGATGAGGTTTCACCCCCAGGGACAAAGGAAGGCCTGGAGCTCAATGAGCTCCATGAATGCATGGGGTCAATGAGACAGAGGCAGGGGCAGGGCAGGGCAGGGGGTGGGGGGTGGGGGGTAGACAGGGAGGACATGGGGGAGATCTGGGGGCGAGGGGGAGACAGGGGAGGAAAGCAGGAGAGGGAGGAGAAAGGGAGAAAGTGGTGGGTCAGAGGAGAGAGGAAAAAGGATGAGGTGAGGAGAGATGAACGTGGATGAAGGTAGGAGGCGGAGAGGGAGGGGCAGAAGAGAGGAGAAGTAGGAGGGGAAGAGGGGGGGGGTGAAGGTAGGGGGGGGAGAGGTGGAGGCTGGGTGTGGTCATCTGTTTGGGCTGAGGTGGGTCCATCACACAGCCAGGTGGAGTGACACACCCCCTGTACCCTTGAATCACATCCCACTGTCCTTCTGTCACTTAATCTCTCTCTCACACACACACACACACACACTTTCTCATTCTCGCTCTCTCTCTCTACTCCTCCTGCTCTTTTCTCTCCATTCACGTTGCTGTCTCCTGATTTCTCCTGGGACCGAAGACCAGAGGAGTGGCTGAAGGTTGAGAGATAGCGATGGAGAGAGAGTGGGTTTCTGTGTGTGTGGGTTTCTGTGGGTTTCTGCATGTGTGTGTGTGTGTGTGTGTGTGTGAGTCAGCTCAAACAGCAAGACAGCAGGCCACAATGAAGCCCTGTACAGACTACCAGCTGGACACATGATTTAAAGCTTTTTAATAGTGCGTGGAGACACGGTGGAACACACATAAACACACACACTGACACACACACACATGCAGTAACACACCGACACACATTGAGGCGCATTCACACGCAAACACGCTAGACACACGCGAACACACTAGCATGCACATGCATTTACACGCAAACACTCACACGCAAACACACACACGCACACGCACGCACATGCAAACACACACTAACACACGTGAACCACATGTGTTCTGCCTCATTCGAGACCAGGACTTTCCCATGACGGTCTGACATTTAAGAAGCAACATTGGCCACCTCTCCTGTGTCCCTGTCTAGCTTGATTAGCCGAGACATGAGAAATACCCTTGAAACACAAACAGGCTCTCAGACCATCCACCCGTCCACTTTTGATGACATCACGGTGGCAGTTGTTCCTTTTTTTTAACCAGTCTTCCTGTTTGAGTGGATGTCCCTTTTGCATGGCTTTAGTCTGAGTAGGCAGAATTAACTGACCCATACCATTTATGTTTTATTTTGATTTGTGAAGCAGTTTGTAACAAGATTACGGTAAGAGAGAGTTACTGGGTGCATAAAAAGACATTGGGTCTTTGTTTGACACATTTGAAGAAAACAGGGAAGATAGCTAATGCTGAAATAATATCAATAGCAAACACTTCGAGTCAGACCAGTGGGCATCTAGGTTACTTTCTGCTTCTTTGTTTGAACAGCAGAATGGAATAAACTTAGAGTTTCCTGACCAAATTGCTCAGCTTATATTGTCTTCTACACAGAAAGTCTCGACACAAAATCTCTTTCACTTGATTTTAGTTATTTTTAATGTGAAGACACATCTGGATAGAGTTGGAGAAAGAGAAAGACACAGAGAGAGAGAGAGAGAGAGAGAGAGAGAGAGAGAAAGTGAGAGAAAAAGAAAGAAAGAGAGTGAAATGTGGATTTGACTGATGCAGCAGAATTCCTTTGTAAGGGCCTGTTGGAGCTGCGTTTAGTTGAGGGGGAGGGGGGAGTTTGGGAATATTTGGTAATATTGGAAACTGTTGAAGCCTAACTTTGCGAGGAAGCCACGGCAAACCAAGATGGGCTGTTCCCCTCTAGTTGAAACAGACCCCCCCCCCTCCCCATCCACCCCCCCCCCCACCCCCCCTCACCACCACCACCACCCTCCTCCACTCTCCCCTCTCTCCCCAAACTCTCTCTTTCAGGGAACGCAGAACAATGAAGTCTTTTATTCTCCCTTCACCCTGCATCTCCCTGCCCCCCCCCCCCCCCCATCCTCTCTCACATCTGTTTACATGGCCCCTGCTCGCCACTCCAGAACCTTCCACCCTCCCCTCCTTCTGGCAACCCCCCTCCCCGCCCCGTCCCTCCGTCCCTCTCCATCTCTTTGTCTCTCCGTCTATCTCTCTCTCTCAGCGTCCTGTGGGTGGGTTTTGCAGCAAAGCCACATGGGTGTTTTCTATTATCAAAGTATTTATTATCCAAACTGTTCTTTTCCATGTTTAATTCTACGAACTCAAGGATGGACGTAGAGTTCCACAAGAAGTAGCTGAGTAATGCAGGAAGCCAATTACAGAACTGTCTCCTTTCAAGAAGTCTCAGTCTGATTGGACAGATGTCTTTTGAAGAAAAGACTGCACCCGACCCCCAACTAGCCCCTCCTATGTGCACACACACAACACGCACACACACAGACACACACACAGACACCATCCCTGTAACAGAGCAGAGGACATACAGATGGAGATGAATAAGCTCCAGGGATGTGAGGGGAGGAGGCGGCCATCTTAACTCCTGCCCTCACATCAGTCCTCTAAATGGACCTGAATCCAAACACTACCACACTACAGGTCTGTATCTGCTGCCAGAACATGAAGACAAGCTGCAGTGAACCCACGGGTCTCTTTTCTCCTTTCTCCTCTCCTCTCGTCCCCTCTCCTCTCCTCTCGTTTCAATCCTCTCATTTCTCTCCTCTTCTCTCCTCTCCAATCCTCTCCTCTCCCCCCCACCCCTCCTCTCTATGTGTGCTGTAATCCACATTTCTTCAGGAATATTGACGTGCTGCCATGGCCAGAACCCTGAAGAGAACCGACTGGTGAGCCCAGGGCTCTAACTTGTGTTTATTACAGCATCAGTCAGGTGGGAGTGCTTCAGTAGAGGAGGTCTGCCTGCTAGAAGAGGGAAAGTCAAATCAATGAGAAGCATCGCGCTCATTTCCCCAGAACCAATGCTGGTGGTGTCGTCATTGTACTGGCCACCCGAGCCTCAACGGCGAGAGGGCTTTTAATCTGCATGTGTGTGTGTGTGTGTGTGTGCTCGTGCATGTGTCTGTGGTTGCTACTCTGATGGTCTCAGATTCCCTCGGGTTTTAGAAGTCAGCCCCGTGTTTATTATGGTCTGTCAGTGTGTCTGTGTGTGTGTGTGTGTGTGCGGCTCATACCCTGAGCGTACTTGACATCCCTCAAAACAAATATTTGACTAGTAACAGTCACCAAAGCTTAAGCACGGTGGGGCTTTTTTGGCAGTTTTTTTAAAAAAAGAAGCTGCAATTTGAGGAGTGCGTTGGGAGCCAGACTCAGTCCCACTGCACACCCCCCCCCCCCCTCCTTCCTCCTCTCTTTTCTTCCTCCATACTTCTCTTCTTTTTTTCCCCTTCTTTTCCTGTAAGTCTTCACGTCTGGAGTCAGAATCCCTTGGGCTTCCAGCGGTTTTCTGCTGAATGTGGCATAAAAGTACGAACTTTAGAAACCTGTGTGTTTCTCTTTGCGTGTGTGCATGTGTGTGTGTGTGTGTGTGGTGTGTACAAGTGTGGTTGTGTGCATATGTGCAAGCCCAATGTTGAAAGCTGTGGTTTGAAAGTGTCTTTTTTCAAAGACAGCGAGAGAGAGAGAGAGAGAGAGAGAGAGAGAGAGAGAGAGAGAGAGAGAGAGAGACACACACACACACCCAAACACACACAGGAACACACACAACGTCATGTGAACCATATGAAAGTGATCAAGCCATGGCCTTTGTCCCAGACTGTGTCTTCCCAACACATACACAACCCCACTGCCTTCTGGGTAATTTCATCATTCAAGTTCTAGTGGGCTGGAGAAGGAGAAGCCATGTTTTTGTCTGAGAGAGAGAGAGAATGTTTGATGTGGGTCTTGCATCACATGTGTACACACATGTGATCTTTGTGTGGTTGTGTGTTTGCTCACTCCTGTGTGTGTGTGTGATGGTTGGACATCATCTCAGTGTGGTTGGTTTCATGTCGGCGCTGGTCTATTCTGGCCAGGCTGTGGGGAGGGGACAGGAATAAGCCTGGGAGAACTGAGGGACCTGGAGCAGTGACACACACTCCAGGCCGTCTCTACGCTGTCAAAACACTCTCACGTGATAGGACGGGGAAAAAACCCATGTTTTACGTGCATGAAAATCCAAAATCAAACTCAAAACAAGTAACCGGGGGAAAGAATATACACGGGGAACTCTAGGTCCAGATGTGTAGACCATTTGTCTTTCTCTCTGTCCCTCCATTCCTCATTCTCTCTTTCCTCTGCATGCTAAACCAAAACAGACCGGAGGTCAAAGCTATCGTCTTTCCCTGGGCAAGACCCGAGGCTGGAAGGAGACGATGGAGAAAGAATGTAAGGCATGTGAGAATGTATCTGTGCTGGAGTGTGTGTGTGTGCATGTGTGTGTTGGAGTTCGACCCCCCTGTATCCACTTCCAACTCCCTTTCCTGTCTTCCAATTATTATTATCTCCTCTCTCTCTCTCTCTCTCTCTCTCTCTCTCTCTCTCTCTCTCTCTCTCTCTCTCTCTCTCTCTCTCTCTCTCTCTCTCTTTCTGCCTCCTTCCTTTCACGTGCGTGTATCCTCCATCCTCCATCACCTTACCATGTGAGAGGAGATCCAGGGCCGGGATCGGGGTCAAGGGGAGTCCAGCCGGAGAAAGCCCAGCGGGGAGCTCTCTGAGCAGGCAGGTTCAGGGAGAGGGCTGGGGCGCCTGGAGGACACATGGAACAGGCCGAGGTTCAAGAGATATCAAATGAGAGACATGCAGTTTAGATTGTCTTGACGGTATCTCAGGCTAAATTGGACATCAGTGAATGAGACCCAGATATGGGGTGAAGTCAGGTTAAGGGGATTTCAACCCTGGCCGTTCCGTTTTCCTGTGACTTTTGCGAAGGGAGTATAGTGTTTCTGCTTTTAGTATTGTGTTTTGGAGGCGGTAGTTCGAGACCTCTGTGGAAAGTGGTTGCAGAGTTTAGGTTTGTTTTGAGAACCTAAATAGATTAGGTCGTTTTTAACAGACATCCAAAATAGGGATTTTTTTGGGGGGGGAAGCCTACACATGTATTTATGTGCGTACGTACATGTGTGTGTGCGTTTATCCAGTCATGCACAATTAGTGTGTCAGACAAACACTCTCACACACACGCACCTACACAAACAGAACTGATCCTCTTCCAAAGTAAAGAGACTATCAGGAACCTGCTCTCTCCAAGAATAAATGTTTGATTCTGATGGAAGGACATTGCTAATGGAATTACAGTGTGTGTGCGTGTGTGTGTGTGCACGTGTGTGCACAGCGCGCGCATGTGTTACTCACATGCATGTGTGTTATTCCTCTTACTCTAAGAAGTTTTGAATCCTTTACAACTTTGATGAAATTATGAGAGAGAGAGAAACTTTAGCAAAATAGAGTGGAAAAGAGTAAAAGAGAGAGAAGCAAAATAGTATAAGAGAGAAGGAGAGAAGAGAGAGAGAGAAAGAGGGGGAAAAAGAGAGAGAGAGAGAAGGAGAGAGAGACAGAGAGACAGAGAGACAGAGAGACAGAGAGACAGAGAGAGAGTGAGCAATAGCTACAGGAGAACCATCCACACTGTGCCCTCTGCTGGCTCCGCGGCTCCCGACCTCCTCATCCTCCCCTGACCTCTGACCCTCTCTGCTCACGCTTATCCTTAGAAGAGAAGAAGAGAGGTCATCTCTCTCACTCTCCGTCCATCTGCCCCGCCGCACATACACACGCCCTCTCAGGAAGTTCACCACAAGAAGAAGAATTCATGAGCCGCGCAAGACCATGACTGTGTGGTGTTGCGGTGTGTGTGTGTGTGTGTGTGTGTGTGTGTGTGTGTGCCACCCGCAAATGAGAGGAAGAGAAAGAGAAGAGCAGGGAGAGGGAAAGACAGAGAGAGAGAGAGAGAGAGAGAGAGAGAGAGAGAGAGAGAGAGAGAGAGAGAGAGAGAGAGAGAGAGAGAGAGTCAAGAGTTAGAAAGGTTAGAGGAGGAGGAAGAACCTTGAACTTGTGTTGTGTTGGATGAGACAACTTCTCTGCCTTTATTCAACTCCCAGGATCACTAGATCAGTAGAAGGGTTAGGCACACACACACACACACACACACACACATGCTCGCAGTTTCTTTTGCTGCTCCTTGTAGGAGACATGCTAGTGAAGATGATGATGAGGAGGAGGAGGAAGGTGAGGACGCCCAGAGAGAACTCGTGGCCCCTGGGTTACCGTGGTGACTACTATGGGTTGGTGGCTGGCGGGAGCAGGGCCTGATGACTGACAGGGGAATCTGAGATGTTGATCTTGGCTCTGCACGTTCTGGATGGACCTCCTCAACCTGCTCATCATTTACAAAATCCTTCATGGAAGCATCTACTTATAGCACTGGGGTTTGGTCCCTCGGCGTGTGTGTGCGTGTGTGTGAGAGAGAGTGTGTCAGTGTAGGTGTCTAGTAAATCCTTCATTGAACCATTGACTTACAGCACTGGGGTTTGGTGTGTGTGTGTCAGCGTAGGTGTCTGGATCCAATCCACTGCACAGGAAGTTTAACATATGTTATTCTACTCACTCTGTCTCCTAACCAGTGTCTCCTCCCTTCAGTCACTCGGTTTTCCTCTCTCTCTCTCTCTCTCTCT
>CM042855.1:4080546-4165211 GCA_023658055.1 Thaleichthys pacificus
CCCTCGTTCCCTGCAGTTACGAGAAAGACAGACATTCGTTCTCAACCTCCGGATAAACATTGGTGAAATCCCCCCCACCCCTGAAAAAGACGGATTTTTTACGTTTACATTCCCTCGTGTGCCTTTCTAGAGCACAGTGTGTGTGTGTGTGTATGTGCGTGCAATCAAGTCTGTAGATATTTATACCCATATGAGTCACGTCAGGGGAATTACATTAGACATGGCTGTTGAGGCGATATTAGAGGCCTCTCCAGACCTCCTTCTTTAAACAGCCCGGTCCCTTCTCTACACACACACACACACACACACACAGATAGGCCTCACACATCACACATACACACAATGCTAAATCCCTTCTGCACAGCAGTCTTACACAAATACAAACACACACATAGGTAATTCCCTCACACGCAACCACAAACACACACACACAGCTATGTTCAACACACACCACCAACACACACACGACAAGGCCCCTTTTGAGAAATGGAAAAGTATTCCCCCCCTTCCTGATGTTTCTCAATGAGTGGCGCGGCAGGCCTTTTAATGGCGTGTCATTTCCTGTCGAGGCCAGCCAGTCTGCGTGAACACTTTATGAGGACGGATCTGGAGGTGGCCAAACAGAGAAGTAGTGGAGAGGGAGGGAGGCAGATACGACTGGCTGCGTCGCTGGTTCAGGCCTTGTCGTTTTGGGAGATCTTTAAAGAATCCATCCAAGTGTTGGAGACGGGCTGTGTGTTGTGAATGTCGAGTTAGAGGGGGGAGGAGGGGAGCTGTTACAGTGTTGCCATTTGGATTGATTTACCTGGTATTGGACATTGCACAGACATAAAGACCTACATACACACACACACACACACATCGTACAATAGACTTATTTTACCCACATGGCAGTGACCCACAGACCCACAATGCAGTTCTCCAGCCTGTGGTTCTATGGTTTACGGTGAGTTTTCTCCTTTTTGGCTCATGAGGTAAATCAATATGTTCTTCCCCCGAAGCAGTAACCCCCTTAAACTGAGTACTGCTGCCATGGCCTGCTTAACACACACACTCACACACACATTACACACACTCACATGTACAAATACATGCACACACACACACACAGTGGATGGGTCAGTAGCCGTGCACACAGCCTGGTGGAGTTTGTTCTCTTGCTGGTTAACGAGGCGCTGCTCCTTCATTATCCGCTTGGCTTGGTCCACTGTAACACTCTCTCTCTCTCTCTCTCTCTCTCTCCCTCTCGTCTCTCCCCTCTCTCCTCCTCTCCCTCCCTCTCTCTCTCTCCCTCCTCTCCTCTCTCTCTCTCTCTCTCTCTCATCTCTCCTCTCTCTCCTCTCTCTCTCTCTCTCCCTCCCTCCCTCCCTCTCTTCTCTCTCTCTCTCCTCTCTCTCTCCTCTCTCTCTCTCTCTCCTCTCTCTCTTCTGCCCACCTGGTTCTTGGCCTCTGTTTCCATCTGTGTTTTTTTCACTCCTTTTCTGTGATGATCCTTCTCTCTTGTGTCTTTTATTCTTTCCCCTTCCCCTTCTCCTTCTCTCTCTCCCTCTTCCTCCCCCCCCCCCCCCTCCTACTCTCTGTCTCTCATGAATAGTTATGTCTCGATTATTCAGGGTCTGATTCCAGGAAGTGAGTGGGACGATTAAAAGCTCCGGAGCGTAGCCGTTCCCTCGTCAGCGAAAAAACAAACACGCCAACAATTGCAACCTCTAACCTTGCGATTGAAAAGTTTGGAAAAAGCCTGCGTCTAAAACAGGTTACGCTCATCTCCAGGTTGCGGCAGTCAAATATGGATATCGGCGTGGTTCTAAACCCACACACAGTCAGATTTCCTTGATCTCCGATTTCAAGTCAATTGGATCAATTGTGTGAGAGGAACGGTACGTTTTTTAATAAGTCCACATGACCTCTGGCGTGGATGAAACCGAGCGGCGTCTCGTGAGGAGGAAGCGAGGCAGAGAGACCGGCCCTCTTACCCGAAATTGCATCAGCGTTTTCGTTAACAATAACGCAATTAAGGGCGACGGGAGAGCTGCGAGGCCAAACATTCCCAGCCTCTTCTTTTTCCCACAAGAACCGGAGGCGCACGTCAAACCTCACAGTTGCCCAGCGCCGTCCTTAATCTGATCTGCGGAGGACCCGGGGGGACGGGGCGGGGGGAGGGGAACGGGGGGGGGACGGGGCGGGGGGGGGGGGGGAGTGGAGAAGGCTGGCGAGAAAGTTGAAGGAGAGCCCGCAGCTGATGAGACCAAAAAGGAAGGTCGGTTCGAGTCAGTTGTGCTTCCTCGTTGATCTCAGGCGTTAACAACAATCCCAGAGCAGAACCACCTCTGTGGAAACTTCCCGTGGTTTACAATACTGCTAAGATCGACTGCAAACACCAAAACAGGAGCACCAATCCAAATGTGCAACGAACGAGAACGCATGCTGCCCAACGATAGTGATTGCACAGCGCATGATGGGTTGAATACAACATGTCATCTGTTGCTGCAAAGAACAGAAAGGGAAAAGAGAGAGAGAGAGGGAGAGAGAAAGGGAGAGAAAGGGAGAGAGAGAGAGAGAGAGAGAGAGAGGGAGAGAGGGAGAGAGAGAGAGAGAACGCCTGCTATCCTTCAAGGAGGCAGACGCTTGACCTCATTAGTATGCTAATGTATGCGTGGCCCCAGCCGGGCGTTTGGTGGGTTGACCGTGAGTGTCGTCTGAAGGAGGGACTCTTGAAGGAGAGACGCGACGGGTCCTCCGGTAGCCTCCCTCCCTCCGTCCGTCCCTCCGTCCCTCCGTCCCTGGCCTACATTCTCAGCCAGACTCCTTTGTTTTGGCGAGGAGGGAAACGAGCGACTGGAACAGGCGTCTTCGACTCTTAACGTCCATGAACGATGAGGCGGCAAAAGCGCACGCACACAACAACAGCGGCGCCGAGACTTATTGTGTGGGGAAGACACCAGTTGGAAATGCAATGAAGAGGCTTAGTTCAGCGCAGGGTTTAGCTTTATTGTCTTCTAAACAAAGATGTTTAGCCTACCCCTCTGCTGTGTGTCGCTGCTTAAGCTGCGAGAGACAATGGACACAGGGACGAAGAGCGATGGAGAGAAAGAGAGCAAGATGGAGGAGGAGAGGGAAGGAAACAGGCCAGGGAGAGAGAGAGAGAGAGAGAGAGAGAGAGAGAGAGAGGTAGAGGTAGAGTGTGAGAGAGGAAAGGAGGGTGAGACAGCGAGAAGCAGAGATGGGGAGCGACGAGGGGGGGGGGGGAAGTTACCTTGCAACACTCAGAGAAAGAAGGAGAGAAAGACAAAAGGGGGGGAGGGCAGAGGGAGGGGGACAGAGAGGAAGGAGACACAGGGAGAAAGAGAGAGAGGGAGACACCATCTCAGACACCATAATCCTACATAATGATTCCAATCTGGAGACAGAAAGAAAAAGAGAATAGAGGAGAAGAGAGAGAGAGAGAGAGTGTAGGGAGAACGGAGGTGTGGGATGCTTCTGTACAAGACCTCCTGCGGTTCAATCCATGCCTGGCAACACACACACAGCAACATAAAGAGGTGTGGATGATGTGGATGCAGATCTTATCGAGAGGGTGAAGGGGAGGAGAGAGGGTGAAGGTGGAGGCTGGGTGAAAGGGTCAGGGTGGTAGGATTGGCCCAGTGGTCCCCAGGGCGTGAAGATCCCAGGCCAGCGCCGGACTTCAACCCAGAGCCTGCTCTATCTCCTCCAGGACTGAACACTCTCACCCCCCTCCACCCCCTCCACCCCCCACCAGGAACCTGAACAGTCACAAATCTAAGACAGAAAACACATGGAACGGCAAAAAAAGAGCGAGAAAAGGGATGAAGCGATGAGGAGCGACATGCAGCTTTTGGCTCTTGCTGTGCCGCCACCATCTCTTGCTCTCTCCCCGTTCCCCCTCTCCTTCTCTCCATTTCTCCCATCTCTTCCTACCACCATCACACCCCACCAGCGCAGACAGAGAGAGAGAGAGAGGGTGGGGGGGGGGGTAGAAGGAAATAGGGCGAAAGACAACGAGACCAAGAGAGACAGAAAGAGAGAGAGAGAGAGAGATGAAAAGAGAGTGACCAAGAGCGAGATAAAGGGGCCGTCTTATATAATCACCATGTATAATCAAGACTGTTATCATTGCATGTAGGCATAATCACATGAGCTGTGGACTAGCACCGTTAGAAAGCAGACAGTCTCTGCTTCTCTTGCCCTAAACCCCACAGCTACTTCAAATCCCCACTGCCACATAACAGTCTGGAAGTAGTTCATGACTATGGACTCTGAGACATAGACCCAACACGAGCATCGATGAGACATCTACGTGTGGAAATATACATCGTATGTATGTTTCCGTAGAAACGTGTATTCTACTTAAAGGCGTAGATTGCACTGCATTATGAGGCTGCCGAAGAAAACGAGGCAATGTCAGCGTTGTGCTTGGAGAGTGACCGAAGAGATGTCTGCGTTCTGATTGGTTCGGGGCTGTGCCAAGCTGGTACCAGTCTGCCACCCACTCTGCTTTGTCTCAACCATATTACCCCGCTTCCCACCGCACAGGGCAGTCACACGCACAGGCGCACACATGCGCACACACACGGTTGTCAATGATTAAGCTGTGTGTGTGTATTGTTGTGTGGCATGGCCCTAAGGCTTGCACAAGGCGGTCATCAGCTTTGTCTCATTATGTGTGTGTGCGTGTACGTGTGTGTGTGTGTGTGGTGCAGGCAGACGCAGACAAACAGCTTTTGTTGTTGCCCCGCTGTGGAGCGAGGGAGAGAGACAATAGGGGCATTGAAAGTGAATTTGCCCCAACACACTTGGTGAGGGGGGGGCCGGTGTGTGTGTCGGAGATGGGGGAGAGGGGGGGCCCGGGGGGGTGTCGGAGTGGGAGGGGGGGAGGGGCGGACGGTGTGTGTGTGTGTCGGAGAGGGAGGGAGGTGAGGGGGGGTGTCTGGAGCAAACCAGTGGGACCTTCTACACCAGTCGTTAGGAAAGATAGAGAGAATTAATGAGAAAGAGAGGGAGCGGGAGAGAGGAAGGGAGAGAGTGCAGAGAGAGAGAGAGAGAGAGAGAGAGAGAGAGAGAGAGAGAGAGAGAGAGAGAGAGAGAGAGAGAGAGAGAGAGTTTAGGTGGCAAAACTGTAGAGTTTCCACAGATGGAGGCTGTCTATCCTAGAGAGTTGGAGTCACTCTGAATTATATATGGTCTCTCACTTTCAGAGGACAACGCAAGTCTGACATAATACCCAAGATGCATTTCTGCTGCCAGGCCACTCCACCCTCCCATGGGCTGCTGTCCTCATCTCATCCCTCCCTTCCTTCCTTCCCTCCCTCCCTCCCTCCCTCCCTCCCTCCCTCCCTCCCTCCCTCCCTCCCTCCCTCCCTCCCTCCCTCCCTCCCTCCCTCCCTCCCTGCCTCCCTGCCTCCCTGCCTCCCTGCCTCCCTGCCTGCCTGCCTCCCTCCCTGCCTCCCTCCCTCCCTCCCTCTCTCCCAGTGGTGTGTTATGGTATTAGGGCTGTCAGAGAGCATTGCCACAGTGTGCCATCTTCTACGAAGGCTCTGCTCAGCTCTCCCTCGAGGTTACTGGCAGAGAGAGGAGAGAGAGAAGGAGAAAGAGAGGGAGAGAGAGTTAAGGGAGAAAAGAAGGAACAAAAGGGGGGGGGGGGTCAGGAAAAAATATAGGAAGAGTGAGGAGAAAGAAAGGAGAGAGGCAAGGAAAGCAGAGGGAGGGAGAGAGGGGGGATGAGGAGAGAGAGAGAGAGAGGCCAGTAACATTCTGGTTCTTTATTTACTACAGTATATTCCTCCAGTTGCACTTCACTCCTCTATCACTCTTACTCCCCCCCCTCCTCTCTCCCACCTGGTTCTTGTTTCAGCCCTGTCTTCACTGTGAAGGCAGACAATGAATTGCAGTGAGAACACAATAAAAACGAAAGAGCTGGTTTGGTCTCTCTCCTCCTGGTCTCTCCTCCTGGTCTCTCCTCCGGGTCTCTCCTCTTGGTCTCTCCTGCAGGTATCTCCTCTGGGTCTCTCCTGCAGGTCTCTCCTCTGGGTCTCTCCTCCTGGTTTCTCTCCTCTTGGTCTCTCCTCCTGGTCTCTCCTCTGGGTCTCTCCTCTGGGTCTGTCCTGCAGGTCTCTCCTCTGGGTCTCTCCTGCAGGTCTCTCCTCTGGGTCTCTCCTGCAGGTCTCTCCTCTGGGTCTCTCCTGCAGGTCTCTCCTCTTGGTCTCCAAACCTGCAAGTCTGTCCTCTTGGTCTCTCCTCCTGGTCTCTCCTCTGGGTCTCTCCTGCAGGTCTCTCCTCTTGGTCTCCACACCTGCGAGTCTGTCCTTTGGGTCTCTCCTCCTGGTCTCCCTACTCCTGATCTCCCTACTCCTGGTCTCACCTTCAGGTCTCTCCTGGTAGTCTCTGACAGTGTGAGGGAGGGCGGGGGGGGGTGGAGGGTGGAACGAGAAAAGCCCAAACCCCAAACTCCCCCAACCCCCATCATCCATCGCTCGGCGAGAGAGAAAGGGGAAAATCGAATCACGTGAGTCCCGCCCCACCGCCGCCAACAGCGTTATGTCCGCGTGCAAATATTCACTCGTGACAAGCGTTCATATGTTTCTCATTTCCCAGCCCTAACTCCGGCCCGTGGAAATACTTCGCTCCGCCTGTTTGGTCGTATCCTAATGTATTTCCATCACTATTATGATGCCTGCACACAGCTGTCCAGACTGATTCAATAGAAGCACATCCAATAAAGATGAATATGGTTATAAAGGTTGCTCTGCGCTGGGCTCCGAGCTAATGCACTTCAGAGCAGGATAAATAGAACACTCGGTGGTGCAGGGTGTGTTAATGCCCTGGATGTCAAATCCTTAACGGGGCAAATACATTCGAACATGTATGTGTGTGTTTAAGTGTGTGTGTGTGGTGGGGGCTCACCCCCGGGTTGATAAAAATGTCGTTTGCATAATCTTGGAGAGGGGGGATTGCAGCGTCCTTCAGATCTGTGAGAGGGCTTAGGGAGAGTGACAGCTTCTGTAGCCTCAGTCAGACAGACAGACAGACAGGCAAGGCAGACAGACAGGCAGGCAGACAGACAGGCACACTGCCATAGCTTCCTGTGATACTGTACACTCAAGCACCACACAGGCAGGGACACGTTCTAAGCATGACTGCACGTACAGTACATACACACACACACACATGTACAGTACACACACATGTACAGTACACACACACACACACGTGTGATGTTTCACATTAACACCCCCGACTGAAGAAGGGAAGCTGTTCTTACTGTAGAGTCGGCCAGGGCTCCAGGCTTCCCATCGCATCTGGCCTATTTCTGTTTGATCTCTCCCCATCCCTGCTCCCTCGCTCCCTCCCCCTCTCTCCCCCTCTCTCCCCCTCTCTCCCCTCTGTTATCGAAGAGGCGCGCGTGGCCACACAGACTCGACGCGTCTCCCCACACAGTCCATGTGAAGGCCGGCCCCCACGGGGACAGGCTCGCCCTTCCCCGCGCCCCCCCCCCCACCCCGCCCCTACTGCGAGGCCATGGGGGGGGGGGGGGGGGTGAGGGGGGGCGAGGGAATGGGGTGGGAGAGAGGGAGGGAGAGAGAAAGGGGTTGCGATGTCCAACCGGCTCTGCGTCTCAGCCACACCAGGACGCGCTCGGCGGGCTCGACGCCTCCGCAGACGAGCACCTCCCCTCCAAATGTCAGGGGCGGCCTCGCCCGCCTCGGGGCCGTTTAGGAGAACAAACACTCCGCGACCCCTCCCCTCCCCCCCCGAGACGCACGTAGGCGGGGGAGGGAGGGGGGGGGCCGCGAGAAGACAGGGGAGGAGAAGACAGGGGAGGAAGGCGTGGAGAAGGAGAGAGAGAGAGAGAGAGAGAGAGAGAGAGAGAGAGAGAGAGAGAGAGGGAGGGCGAGCACGGGGACGAGAGGGATCGGGAGGAAAGGAGGGCAAGGGAACGGGAGGCCGGGCCCCGGAACCATCTCCATCACCGAACGTGTTGGTTTCACGAGGCAACAGAGATCACACGCCTGGTGTGGGGGAGGCCCATCTCTCCACCCTGGGCTCTCGCTCAAAAGTCATAAACAACATTTCCCCCCTGCTTGAGACCGGCGGGAGACCACCTCGAACTGTAAATATCTCTTTTCGGAACATGTGGGACATATGCATGCATCGTTACATGGGCGAACAGTGAAGTAGTGGTATTTATTTTGCAATAGGCCCTTATTAGCATGGAAAGTAGCCCCCGGTATCAATGCTGCCGCCCTTTTCATGAATCTCCAGCTCATTAGCAGCTTTAGGGGGGGGGGGGAGGGGGGGACTTTATAAATCTGTCACTGTGTCAACGTCCACACTGGAGCGAGCAAATATATGCAGAGAGAGAGAGAGAGAGAGAGAGAGAGAGAGTGAGAGAGAGAGAGAGAGAGATAAGAGAGAGAGAGAGAGAGAGAGAGAGAGAGAGAGAGAGAGAGAGAGAGAGAGAGAGAGAGAGAGAGAGAGAGAGAGAGAGAGAGAGAAAGAAAGAAAGAAAGGGAGAGATTAAAGGCTGGTTCTGTGTCCTTATTTGAGAAGTTTAACATCCTCAGGATTGCGTCATTTTGTCACGACGCGCGGGCCTGTAATTGGGAGATGATGCAACCAAAGCAAAACAACGTCAGGAGCAGAAAGTTCAAGAGCTATTGAACTCTGCTATCTTTCAGCAGCAGCCTGTCTGAGTTGAGCAGGAGTTGGAGGGGATGAGAAGAACAACATGAGCGCCGTCGCGCACGCCGGCACGCACGCCGGCACGCACGCAAACACACAGGCGACTCACTCTGCCAAAATGCGTTTTAATTATATTGAAAAGAAATGAAGACTAACGGATGACTGTGAGGAGGAGGCGGGCGTGCGTGAATGAGCGCGTGTGTGTGTGTGGCGACGTTCCGCGCGCGCGCGTGTGCAGTTGCGTGTGTTTGTGTCTGGGCCGTTATTAAAGACGGTGTGTGTGTGTGATAGAGAGAACGAGAGAGACAGAAAGAATGAGAGAGAGGGAGTTGCTCTTTCTGAGGGGAAACGAAGGGAGAGTGGAGCCGTAATTCTTCCCTTCATGAATCATTCATGAGCCCGTGTCTGGGAGCCATTGAAATGCGGCGCGTGTACCCGTCTAGCAGGAAGTCACCCTCGGCCTGGCTTCTTTAAGACCGCAACAATGCAGTTTGACAACTCTTCGGCCTCGCTATCTCCCTCCATTAACGAAAGTAAAGAATGCCGCCTTTCCACAAGGCCCTCGCGGGGCCCTACATCACCGCATCGATTACCTTTATCTCTCAAGCGGGCCCCACTGCATTGTGGGAGCGGACACCTCATTGGATGGCTTTATAAAGGGAAAGTGACAGAGCAGTGATTTGCATGGAGAATCAATAAGGGAAATTAGTGGCTAATGTTAGCCTTGTAGATCACAGTGGCAATGGGCCTCGGCTCAGTCTGTGTGTGTGTGTGCATGTTTGTGTGTGTATGTGTGTGTGTGTGTGTGTGTGCCATATGCAAGTCTGCATTTGTGGCCCTTCAGTGGATAAAGACCGGGGATAAGAAACACAACAGCTTTGCAGAGGGATTCCAGCAGTTCAATCAAAGATTTCTCTGCAGATAAAACCAATTATTTACAAAGAAGCTTGACAAGACTTGTACTAGTAGTATTACTTGTTGCTTATCTCTTTCGATAACTCAGGGGTCATTTGGTTTTCATTCTTGGATGTATCCCCTCATTGGGCCTGCTTGTTCTAGAAACTTCTTCTGGACATCTCAGGCTGTGAGAAGCACTTCTCCCTGAGCTCTGGTACTGTCACGCTTCTGACAACATGATTTGGTCACAGCGACTTGTCTGGAGGCATCTCAACAGGGCCGACATCATACGGCACATCTAAATATAACATCCCCACAGAGGCTCTTCTGAAGGCAGAGGAGAAAGAAGCGGGGGGGGATGGAAGAAAAAGGTGTCAAAAGAAAATATTGAATCATCTCCTCTTTTCAATTAACCTACTTTGATCGGCTTCTGAAGTAGGCGGATTTGAAAGGATGTTCCGGCGCTAACGTTGGGCGTCGCGTCGATTTCACGGTCCCGTTATCTCCGGCTCATCTGGAGATGATCGCACACCTACTCGTTCCCGCCGGAAGTGGGATTAGGAGGGAAGGGAGGGGAGAAGGGGGGAGATTGCCCACCCCCAAACCTCCTACACGATGGATTAAGACAATGCAACCTCGGGTCATATGTCTCTAAATGGTCCCTTGGGTATTATGTCTCCCCAGGGGGAGACGATCCGACTCCGAACAGAACCAAGTGGAACGCAGCAGATACCGACCCGTGACCGTGACCACCTTTGGTCCAGAAGAGAAGTCCGCTCGCCAGCCAAGCGGACTCACAAAGACATATTTTTCCCCCCCACCCACCCCCCCCCCCCCTCTGTTGCATCCATCCTGCTGAAAACATGTGGATTCGGAGTTCGGAGGGCTCGCGACTCTGGCAGACACGAGGGAATGACGGATGGTTCCGGCGGCAGGATTAAGATATCACACGGACAGAGAGAGAGAGAGATTGGTGAAAAGTGGGTCGTCCGTCATCTGTTTGTTGTCTTTTCGACATTAGCCTGTGGAGCCATCCATCACCTTCAATCCGACTTGTAGATGGGTGTTTTTCATGTGTCTGATAGCGTATACACCAGGTTAAATATCTGTCAAGTGGAGGTGGGATGAGGCCTAATCTGTAGCGCAGCTCAGCACTTACTGCAAGTGGAATCAATACTAACAGCATCAACGCCACAAACAGGGGAAAGAGCAAGGAGACATAAAGGCTTAACTATTGCCCTGTACTTACAGTAAGACTGGAGATTGTTACATAGCTAATGCCCCTGATCGGTTTAGAAGCCATTACACTGACTGGGAGCTAGCCTTAATGAACACCGAAGGGTAAAGTAGATTTTAAACACAGTCTGACAGGTGTAATGTAGGTTGGCCGTGCAGCTAGCGGCGGGCTATGCTAGCCTAGCATAGCATTTGAGCTCATTGATGGGCTTTTCAGACGTTCTAATGACGAGAGTTGATTTCCGTGCCGGTCGATACTGGCTGGACGGCTGTGTGTGTCAAGCCGAGAGGGGGCGAGAGGGAGAAGTTTCGGCTCTCCAAATTAGCATTAGCCAATTTACTGGCCATCGAGGGATTGTTGTAATTCACTTACAGATCTTTCATTTCTTCTCACGGCCTTGCAGAACCACAGCTTCCTGTCGAGAATGTAAGAGATACCTCTTGACGAAATGTTAAGAAGTTGGTGGTTGAGAAGAAGTTAGTATTTGAAGTTAGTGTTTGAAGTTCTGGCAGCGAGAGCGAAACATCCATCAGGGCTAAAATACTTTTTAGTGAAACAGCTCTAGTATAACGACTTGGACTGGCCTGTGTCCCTCCTCCATGATACCGCCACCGTGAGACTTGGAAGGTCTGTTTAGGGACAACACCACCGTGAGACTGGGGAGGTCTGTTTCTCGGAAACACCACCATGAGACTGGGGAGGTCTGTTTAGGGACAACACCATCGTGATACTGTGGAGGTCTGTTTAGGGACAACACCACCGTGATACTGTGGAGGTCTGTTTCTCGGAAAACACCACCATGAGACTGGGGAGGTTTGTTCAGGGAAAACACCACCGTGAGACTGGGGAGGTCTGTTTCTGGGAAACACCACCGTGAGACTGGGGAGGTCTGTTTAGGGGAAACACCACCGTGAGACTGGGGAGGTCTGTTTACGGAAAACAGGATATATTTTCACGTGTGTACACCCCCTTCCTGTCAAAACAAAAAACAGACACCATTGTATTTCTTTTCGGATTAAATCCTGTGTTACACACCTCTGTCACCCTCCTCCCTCCCTCCCTCCCTCCCTCCCTCCCTCCCTCCCTCCCTCCCTCCCTCCCTCCCTCCCTCCCTCCCTCCCTCCCTCCCTCCCTCCCTCCCTCCGTCTATATGTGTGCTCCACCATAAGAATTCCATGTCAGGCAATTAGGAAGGCTGAGTTCTCTTCAGAAGACTCCCAGGTCCTTGTTTCTGTAAGTTTGAAAGACAAGCCACAAAAGACTTCTCTCAAAGAGGGCCGCTATCATGGAATCGCAATGCCGTAATTGGCTGTCTCTGTTGGTGTGAACAAGCAGGCTTTTCTCACCAAGACTGGGAAGCAATAAGCAATACCGCATGAATAAAACATGAAATCACAATTATTCATGTCAGGAAAATAAACAAATGATTGTCTTTTGTAAATATTTCATGCGCGGCCTTTCTTCTTCTCCCGCCCTGTGTGGCCTTGAGAGTTGAGAGGAAGATGATCTTCCTGTGCACTTGCGTTTTGTTCAACATTAATAGGGTGAATGGCAGGGAAACGGCTTTAATCTTCTGGCGCTCCTATCGGCTCGCGTCCTCTCCTCCACCGTCCTCTCCTTCTCTCATCTTCTCCCTCTCCTCTCACCTCTCCACCTCGCAGCCCTCTCATCTTTATCCCTTCCTCTTTTCATCTCCTCTGCAGCCACTCATCTTCCCTGCTCTCCATACTCCCCTCGCCCCCCCCCCCCTCGCCTCCCCCTCGCCTCCCCCTCGCCTCCCCTCGCCTCCCCTCCTCTCTCTTATTTCCCATCTCTTGTTCTCTGCCTTCCCCCTTTCCCCTCCACTCCTCTCCTCTTTTGACTGATAGTGCCATCACCCCTGCGTTCTCCTCAGTATATCATCTTAGATCTAGGTTACTCAAATTAGATTTAAATCTCATTTTTTCCGCAGCTTTCTCCGTTCAGCCACATTTGTCATCCTTCCCGCAAGTCCCCCCCCGCCCCCAACCCACGCCCCCCCCCCCCCCCACCCTCCCCCCCTCCCGGGGATCCAGAGTCTCCGTTCAGCCAAAACGTCTTGATAGTGTTTTGATAGGATTCCAAATGAGGATCTCTCTAAACCCTTCACTCCTCGTGCATGCATATTTAATACACGCTGTGTATATTGCTTGTGAGGGAGGAGGGGGGCTTTGAAGGAGGGGGGGGGGGGGGGTTGCGGGTGTGTGAACGGAACGAGTACCCGGGGATTCATGTAGGCTTTCCTCAAAACATACCAAAGATGTCATGTAGTTTGCCCCCAACGAAAGGACGTTCTGCTTGTCATGCACGCAGAATGAATTTTTGCAGTGCCAGTGTGCATAACTAAAATCCCATCGGATCGCCCATCATCTGGATATGCTAATCTGGCTGTGTTCAGAGAGATGGAACCATCCTGCTCTTTTAGTATCGCTGAAAATTGAACTCGTACCCTGTCATTAGCTGCTGGTTTTACATGTTTGCAACGAGTGTGTTCAGTTGTATTTCATCCTATTCACATTGGATCAACAATGTGATCATTTTGTTGTGTGCCAATGGAACTTCTATACAGTTATGTCGGATGACTGCAACACCCCCCTCCCCCCTCCACACACACACACACACACACACACGCACACACACACAATGTATCTCTCTCTTCTCTCCTTCTCCTTCAGTCTTCCAAGGAGACGTTGGGAATTTGCGTGCCTATTTATTCCTGGAGAATTACCATCACAAACAACCTCCCCGCGTGCTTTGTTGTGCTTCAGGGGGGAAATAGAGAGTAGATTACGCCTTTCTCTAAAGCATCCTCAAAGCGAGCTTTCTAGGTTTCCCTTCGCTTTGGAGCAGCGCTCCGGGCGGGTGCAGACAGCCTCAGTCTTCTTGAAGGCTGAATACAATCATGCATCCCGCCATTCCTCGTTTCCTGACGAGGTATGTGTCTTTTCCTCTCCCCTTGTCCCCTCCTCTCCTACCCCCTCGCCTTCATCGCCTCCTCCGCTCCGTCCTTCCGCCTGTCCCTTCCTTCTCCCCCAAGTGTCCCAATCAGTCACTGTGACAGGATTGGTTTTACACGGTTGATATGCCTCGACTGCCTCTGTCCTGTCTGAAGTGGAGACAGCGCTCCTTGGCCACCCAGTGCCTGTCCCACGGGAGGCAGGTGTGTTGGCGGTGGCCCTTGTCCGGGGGAGAGCTGTCTCTCTCAGTCAGAGTGGAATCACTGGAGAGACCTGGCTCTGGGTACTGGCTAAACCCTCCTGACAGCTCAGAGACTCCTGCGGTCAATGCCGGCCCCGAACGTACACGCACACGCACGCTCGCATGGGCCCTACGCACACCCTCGAAGCTTCAAGTACACGCACACACGCATGCTCACACACACACACACACACTGTACATACAGAGATCTGTCTTCCCTCAGGCTTGTCCCAGCTGTGTCAGACCTGAGAATTCACTCCCTTCATTCTCTTTCATTTAATCGATGTGCCCGGGGCAAATTCTCATCTTTCGCTCCCTTCATAACGCCACCCCTCCCTCCTCCATACCTACCTCCAAAGTCTTCTTCCTCTTATTCAAAGTAAATGGCTTCTGCAGTTCACTCGGAATGTGGAGCACAGGTCAGAAATCCGCTTCATTGACCATCTCTAATTCTCTTCAGGTGGGACTTGGATGATGAAATATTCAAATATTTGAAACCTTACATGCCATTTGTGTGATATTCAAATAGAGAAGCAACATTTTGGAGACATGTACGGGCAAGAGTTTAAATACAGATATTTAATGGTTACAAATTACGATTATGTGTACATATTGAACAGTACATTTGATTATACAACATTGGCCATTCATGTCCATAAAAATGATTACACTGAAAACGTCGATGAATATCACATAGCAAAAGAAACAAACTAATTAAACAATGTTCAAACTGTCTACAATTTAAAGTTAGGAACTTTAATATCCTAAACCCCACACAGCACACCCACACATTACATTTGCAATATACAATTTATAACTTAAGTACATTTGTCAGACAGCAGTTACATATACATACTATTGATTAATCATTTGGTAACACTTTAGATTCAAGTGCTTGAAATAAGTATTAGTTCATGGATAATAGTGAACCTTAATTAGTAATATATTATTTTTACCATGAATAATATTCATGTGTCACTAAGACTATTTATGTTTCAATGACACTATATAAGTGTCAATAATATTAGTAATGGTTAGAGTTAGGGCTGGAGATCAACCATAAGATGAGCTAAGCATTGGTGAATAGATAACAAGAAGAAGATACTTATTAACATGAATATCTGTTAATAAAACGTGTTAACTTACTAAGTCCTGAGTACCCATTAACTTTTGCTTATTACAAACACCTGGATCAAAATGATTGCCAATCCTTTTTATGAATGATACTTCCAAAATGAAAGGTTTTGACGATGAATCCAAAATGTGCCCATGAACTCAGGCTCATTTGAGTGTATTTTTATCACTGTGCCCCTAAGGTCATGTTTGGAAAGAAGGAACTATATTTAGCGCAGAAACGCTATTACTGCATCATTCAGCAAACAGTCACAGGTTACAACCAGAAACATTTCATTATGCAAAGTAAAATGGAATCCTCATGTATTCTCATAAACCATACAACCATACAGTTTGTTACAAAGGTAAACACCTGAGGTGTCACTCACGGACGCTTGACACAGGACAGCTTTCCAGCTCTGTGAAGGTACAACAAAGGTTGCACAAACCCAGTAGCCACTATCATGGAGAAAGTGACAGTAGTGACAAGTTTAAATTGTGGATTTGGTAGAAAGTCGATCAATGGGATGATTAGTATAGTAGGAAGGTAGTTAACCACCATAGTCAACAGGATAATCAGAATGATCCGGAAGGCTTTCATCTTCATGCTGTTTGTTCCATCTTTCTCCTTGTCGCCATGCCCTGGACCTGGACGTTTCAGAGCCTTTAAAACAGCCAGGCAACAGAACATCTTCACAGACATCCAAACAAGAAAAAAGCTCAACAAACAATAGTAGTAAACATGTAGATCGTCGCTAACGGAAGCAACGGTGGAGCAGACCCCTAGCACCAGGACCCAGGCCAGCCCAGAACAAGCCACCTTGTACCTGAAGGGTTTGTACCTGAGGAACACCATAGGGTGGAGCACCGCTAGGTAGCGCTCCAGGCAGATGCAGCACTGAAACACGGGACGGCCAGCATAAATAAGGCAGAGAGCAAATCCACGGATATATTTGGTATCAAGCCCTAAAAAGGTTGTGAGTAGCCATTCCAACATCGTGCTTGGGAAAAATAATATCTCGACTACACTGAGGTTGAGAGCAAAGAAGTCTGACGCCACCGCTGCACTGCCTCCTCGGCCTATCAGCAAGATCACATAGCAGTTGGTGGGAATCCCAATGAAAACGTTCATTGCCCCAGATATATAGTCAAATACGTTGGTCATTGTTAAGAAAACACTGAACCCTGTGCTGTTGGAAGCATCTGTAGACAGGTTTGCTATTGAAACATTCATCGCCGGTGTTCTGAGTATTTCAGTGGATGCTGCATAAGGAGAAGAGGAAGAGTCAGGAACATCCAATGCAGACATCAGATCACTCACATGAGGACCTGCTACTGTCAACATTTAGCTTCTCTAACTTGACTAACAGGCAGGCTGACTGACCATGAATACTCCAGTTCATGTTCTTTCTCAGCACTATCGAGGTCCTCAGTATATATTACTTTCAATCATGCATATTTGTCAAACACCCAGCCAAATGAATGAAATGTCAAATTAGCACTGCCTAAAAACTCAAATATGAGCATTTGTTTAACATTTCTGTTGTTTGCCATACTGTATTCTATTAAAACATGCTATTATAAAGTACCTTAAATAAAAAGCAGTACAGCATTTCCTGATGTATTTAGTAAAAGGGACCACTGATCGCATTTTTCAGCATTAAATCATATATCATAGAGTATTTATTTTTTAATAGGACTTCTGTATCATCTATGGTGTCATACCTGTATGAGTGGAGGTCTCTCTCTGCAAGCTATCTGAAGTTGAGGGGTGAATATTTATATGAGGCGGAGTTGTTCATGGTAAACTTACTTTTGCACATTCTCTATCAGTACTGCATTACATATGCAAAGGCTCAGTCAAATTAGACAATTGAATCATCCTTAGTTTTTGGTAATTGTTCATGGCTGGGACGAAATGTAAGAGTAGATGTCCTATGTCAGGGGACTAAGGGAACTCTCCAGTGATTATAGAAGATGTTTTGCTTAGTCAAATCATAATAACAAAATGTTGCACAGGTTTTACATTAGATTTTACTTTTCGTTATCTACTACACATAACTACACTTGGTCTTCAACAAAAGAGTGCAAATTGTCTTCATTATGCCATACTTTGCCAAATGGTTATAACATAGAACAATGTGAAAATGTATAGCATGTGGACGGTATAACCATACTGTCACAAACATTTACTACACGGAAGTTTCCCAGCCCTGTGGATATATATCATAGGTTGTAAACTTCCTGTTACAACTGTGAAAAGGTAACCTATGTCACACATGAATTCATACTGTTTATAAGTAAAAAACGTGCTAAAAGGCACTGCTAAAATAACTGGGATGTAATTAATCCCCAGTAGTAACAGCATAATCTGAATCATCCGGAAAGCCCTCATCTTTATGATATTTGTTGCTTTTTTCTCCCTGTCTCCATGACCTGGACCAGGACTTTTAAGAACCCTTAGAACAGACAGGCAACAGAACACATTTACAGAAAAGAGGATTAGTAGAATAATACCAACATATCCACTGTAAAAGTACAATGATTGTGAATTATAAAAATGTACACCAAGCAAGCAACCCCCAATCATCAGGACCCAGACCACACCAGAACAGACCATCTTGTATCTCAGGAGCTTATACCTGAGGAACACCACAGGGTGGACCACTGCTAGGTAGCGCTCTAAACAGATACAACACTGAAACGATGGGCGACCAAAGTATACAAAGCCTGACAAAAAAATCCTAAAATACGTGTAAAGCTTTAAGTTGCTCTGCACAATGATTAGAAATGTACTGAACAGACAGAAGAGGATCTCTGTCAGAGCCAGGTTGAAGCCAAAGAAGTCTGAGGCAAACGCCTCACTTCCTGCCCTGGCAATCATCTGCAGGACATAGACATTGGAGGGGAGACCAAAGATGAGGTTCAACACTGTGGTGATGAGGATGATGTTAGTGCTGCTAGAAATGGTGGATGCATTTGTAGTTGACGTGTTCACCTCTTGGATGTCAAAAGAACATTCTGCCAAATGAAAAAAGGTGACTCAGTGGACGTTGATCAGGATGAGTTTGTTCGTCAAAAATAAAATAAACTGCATTTTTTGCATTAAATTATGTGTCTTTACTCTATATTAAAATATAACCAGTAAAAAAAAAAAATCTGAAATGTACTCTGACATTGTTAAGCTTTCTGAGTACATCGCTTTTTTTAAATCCAAGATATTATACAGCGTGATTCCTATTGTATTGAAAATATAATTTTTAAATACACAAAAGGTTTTGTGTAGTATGTAGAATAACAAGAATAACAAAGAATACCACTCACCTGGTGAAGAGGACTCCATAACATGAGAGTAAAGATTGGAGGTGTGAGTGTCCACAGCTTGGAAGCTTTAGACTCTTCATTCATGGGTATTTTGCATGTGTGCTTTCACATACTGTATAGTAAACAGATAATCTTGCAAACAAATGCAGTCCATGACCTCACATATCATTGTTTTTATTACATACGTCATTCTGAAACATCATTATCAGCTCAGTTTCAAAAGTTATCTTTGGAAGGGGCCCATTTGAGTCACGTCAGATGGTGAAGGTGTGATCCAGTCTGGTGCTGGTGGAGGGAGCCACACCTGCAGTGTCTTTTCAAAGCTGCAGTGTGTCTTTGTGTTTGTCTGATTGAAACGTTCTTATTCCCTTTACCTGCTTTTTAGCTCCGTCCAGTTTTCAAGCAAACTGAGTGGAGAAGTTTGTCATTCATTAAAAGCCTTTGAATTACATGAAACTCTTAGTGATGCATTTTCCAAAGACCGTTTTTGTTTTTGGGGGGTGGGTGGGAGTTGAAGTGATCCATATTAGGCTCTCACCTTTTGTGTAAAGAAGTTTTCTTTCCACTCAGATGTTTGCATTCATCTCTTTGAAAGCAAATACATCACCTGTCCAGCTTTAGGAAGTCTTCTATCTAAACAAACCCATCTGGAGCAATATGATGGAAACATTATGCAAAGTTAGAGGGTTATTAGCCTCTAAACACCATCAGCAGGTACTCAGCACACAGCCCCAGACCCCCCTCCTCCACCCCCCCCCTGCACTGAGAAACCTCCAACTGATTCATAGAGTGTCGGAGGACTTGCAAAATCTGTTTCATTACGTCTGTGAGGACGACGCTCTTTGAGGTGTATTTAAAAACACAGTCTATGATGTCATACCTGTATGAGTGGAGGTCTCTCTCTGCAAGCAGTCTGAAGTTTAGGGGTGATTATATGTAGGGCTGTGTTATTCATGGTAAACGTACTTTTTCACTTTATAATACATAAATATTCAAAGTTTTAGTCAAATCTGCCAAATGAAATAAGTGTTGATAGTTCATTAGTCGGGGTAACATTTAAGAGTAGATGAGAGTCATCATTATGTTGAGGGAAATAATTATTCTCTCTAGTGCTTATAGTCAATGTTTTATTCAGTCAAGTAAAAATAGCAACAAACACATTGGAAAGGGTTTACATGACATTTCATTATCTACCATACAATTGCACTTGGTGTTCATCACAATACTAGAATTGTCATCATTATGCTATGATTAGCAAAATGGTGAAAACATACAACAATGTGAACATTCTTATATAATGGATTGTATAACCTTTCTGTCACAGATATTTACTGCATGAAAGTTTCCCAGCCCTGTGGATGTAAATCATAGGCTGTGCAATCGCTGTTAGAACTATGAAAAAGCAAGCAGTGTTACAAAGGTTATTGTACATTTCAATAGTAAGAAGCTTAACAAAAGGCACTGTTATAATAACTGGGATGTAATTAATTCCCATTAGTAACAACATCATCAGAATCATCCGGAAAGCCCTCATCTTTATGTTATTTTTCACTTTTTTCTCCGTCTCCATCACCTGGACCAGGACTTTTAAGAACCCTTAGAACAGCCAGGCAACAGAACACATTTACAGAAAAGAGGATTAGTATATTACTACATAAATATACAATGTACAAGTATATACAATTAAAAAATGGTATGCTGAACAAGCAAGACCCAATTACCAGGACCCAGACCACGCCAGAACAGACCATCTTGTATCTCAGGAGCTTATACGTGAGGAACACCACAGGGTGGACCACTGCTAGGTAGCGCTCTAGACAGATACAACACTGAAACCATGGCCGACCAAAGTATACAAAGCCTGATGGAAAAATCATAAGATATGTGTAAAGCTTTAAGTTGCGCTGCACAATGATTGCCGGTGTACTGAACAGACAGAAGAGGATCTCTGTCAGAGCCAGGTTGAAGCCAAAGAAGTCTGAGGCAAACGCCTCACTTCCTGCCCTGGCAATCATCTGCAGGACATAGACATTGGAGGGGAGACCAAAGATGAGGTTTAACACTGGTGATGAGGATGATGTCAGGGCTGCTAGAAATGGTGGAAGCATTTGTAGTTGAAGTGTTCATCTCTCTGATGTCACAAAAATGTGCTGCCAAATGAAATTATTGGAAATACAAAAAATAAAGTGCATATACCAGGCTTTCCAAAAGTGTGCTGCCAATGAAAAAAGGTTACTCAGTATACAATGTGTAGGGGGAGTCTTTGTTCATGAAAAAGTACAGAGCCTCTTTGTTTAGGGATTTTTTTTCAGATTGTAATATTCATGGTCAAAATCCGTAACGTTAAAAGATGTGTCTTTACATAAAAATATAATACATTCACATTTTTACATATTGAGTTTGACGATTTTAGGAAAGCTTTCTGTTTTTGAATACTCAGCTCCCATAAACATAAAAACAAGATTGTATACGGATTGCTTCCTATTTTTTAAATATAATTTAAATTAATATATATATACATATATATATATTTCCGTATAATTTCTAGAATAATGAAGACCAACACTTACCTAGTGAAGAGGAGTCCATAACTGTAGAGTAAAGATTAGAAGTGTGAGTGTGTACAGCTTGGATGTGTTAGATAAACTCTTCATTCATGGGTATTTGCATGACTGTTTTTACATGGTGTTCAATACACATATGAAATATAGTCCATGACCTCATATAGCATGTTATTATCCATCTTTCAAACATCATTATCAGCTCAGTTTCAGAAGTGATCTTTGGAAGGAGTCTGGTTTATCCAGTCTGGTGCTGGTGGAGGGAGCCACACCTGCAGTGTGTTTTCAAAGCTGCAGTGTGTCTTCTCTGTGTTTGTCTGATTGAATCATTCTTATTCCCTTTACCTGCTTTTTAGCTACGTCCAGTTTTCAAGCAAACTGAGTAGACAAGTTTGTCTTTCATTAAAAGCCTTTCAATTGCAAGATACTCTTCATGATGCATTTTACAAAGACCCTTTTTGTTTGTGGGGGGTGGGAGGGGGTTGTAGTGATACTTATTAGACCATTTCTTCCGTTTATGTAAACCAGTTTTCTTTACACTCAGATGTTTGTATCCCCCATCTTTAAAGCAAATACATGTCCAGCTTTTGGAAGACTTCTATCTAAACAAACCCATCTGGAGCAATATGATGGAAACATTATGCAAAGTTAGAGGATGATTAGCCTACCTCATCTGTCATATTGTCATATGCCTCATGTTATATTTGCACTAAGCATCCTATTTGTATTTTTGTATTTTTATATTGCACATTATAGCTATTTTATGCTTTATATTTATTTTATTTTACATATCCCCTTAGTACTAGTTAGTATTAGTTAATTAGACTTTGCACCTTTTGTATAAGATTTGTTTAGGCTTACACCACTTATTTAAGATTTACTCCTATATGTTTAATGTATGAACTTTCCTGCCAAAGTAATTTCCTTGTCTGTGCAAACTTTCATGGCGATTAAAACCCCTTTCTGATTCTGATTCTGTCATCAGTAATAACCCTTGCTTTTAATGTCTTATGTCAGGGTTAAGAAATAACAATCCATTTACCCGAGTCATGCTAGGAAGAGAATCTCCAACATAACACGTGGTACGTAGTGTCAGCACGCATCATCAAGCTTGGCCAGTTTAACAGGGTGTAAATTCATTCTTTAAGCACATTTTTGCTTTCTGATTATATATTTTTGTTTGCAATGAAAGTTTTGCCAAATGGAACGTATTGGTTTTATTCAGATGTATTCAATTTGTATCTCCAAACTTTTGGATATACATTTAACATTGAAATGCATTATATGTGCATGTGCCCTGGTAGCTCACCGGGCAGGGCATGCACCATGGGTTGTGGCTCTGGTGCAGCAGCCTACGTTTGAATCTGGCTTGGGCTATTTCTATTGGGCTATAGCTATGTCTTCCCCTCTCCGTCTCCGTCTCTGTCCCCTGTGTTTCCTTTCATTTGAACTGTTTGTCTAATAACGAAATAGAAGGCCAAGCATACACATTTGATTGTAATCATTTCTAGAAATATTTTTTCTCGAAATTTCTCAATAAGTTAAAAGCAAGCTTTTTGTTCGTGCTGCTTCACCCCAGAGTTTCACCCCTCTATGCTCACATAGCTAATAACTGAAGCCCAAAAATGTATCCACCGCCAGGTGCCTCCTATATAAGAGGGCACCAGCCCGCGCTCATTCTCCCAAAATCTTCAGCATGGGTTAAATCCTGTAGACTATGCAGAAGCTGGCATCTGAAAGACCAAGACTCCACTGACTAAAAGATCCAACCAGCTTGTCTTGACTTGCGAGCTGTTGGCTATTCCACCGCCACCAAAAGCCCTTGTAAGGACTTGCTGTCGGTGTCACTTCAATGACAGCAGGGACTGGCGCAAACTCTTTTCCGTCTGCCTCTGCCTGCGTCATGCCAAGGACAACCTGGCGATGACCCTGGAAGGTCCTCACAGCTCCCCTCTTGCTTGGAGAATGTCCGGGACGCTTTGCGTTCATCCTGTTCGAGGAGTCCCTCGAGGCATGCTCATCTCTGATCGAGACCATTCGGCTGCGGATGATGCTCCCGGTAACTTTACGGAGGCAGAGTCTGAGCATTGGGAGAGAGACCCTCAATTAGAGGCTTTTTCTCACCAGTCCAAATCTCCTGACATTTGTCCTGTACATCCGTGTCCTGTAAGAGTGGCACGAAGCAACCTAATGGTGTTCCATATCTAGCATTGCCGGCCCGAAGTGTCTCCAGTGTGTTTTCGTTTTGAGTAAGGACTACAGATGTTCCTCAAACACCACTACCAAATTGAAAACAGCTCCAGCCTTTTCGGGTTGACGGTGCCTTGAGCCGCGACACCCCAGTGGTGGTGTGGTGGCCGTTGGGGTCTCCTGGAGGTACAGTGGTTTCCTGTCAGCGGGCCCCGCAGAAGTGCGCTTGCCCGCGCTCTCTGTCTCTCTGTTCTTCACAGAATGGAGAGCGGGTTGCACGCTTACGGGATGGCTAGACAAGACGCTGCGAAAAGGGTACACTCTACGGTTTGTACGAGTCCTGTGGTTCGCCTTCGAAGGCAAGGCTTGCAAGCACACGTGTCTATCTTTCGGTTACGCACCGGCTCCTTGTTCCTTATCGAAAAGTGTGGAAGCGGCTCTGGATCCGGTGTGGCGGAAGGGGTTTCTCGTGTTGGTGTACCCTGATGATTCTCATTCTCTGGACAGGGCGGCAGTAGACAGGTTTGCTATTGAAACATTCATCTCTTCGGTGTTCTGAGTATTTCAGTGGATGCTGTAAGAGGAAGAGTCAGGAACATCCAATGGAGACATCAGATCACTCACACAAGGACCTGCTATTTAGCTACTCTAACTTTACTATTTCTAATTCTCCAGTTTGTGTTCTTTCTTAGCACTGTCAAGGTCCTCAGTATATATTACTTTCAATCATGCACATTGGTTGTTTTTGTACTGTGCCTGGTAAACAGACTGTTCCTTGACCCGATCCTCAGAAATACAGTTAGAAATATAGCTGCAAGCAGCAATGGCGGATTCCTCCTTCAAGATGGCAAAATGTTGTAAAATTGACAGATAGTTACACTGGGATTAACCAAAAGACTTGAAACTAATTTCTGTCAGAAAAAAAAGAAAAAGTTTAGGGCTCTGACTATATTAGAACCCACAACCCTTCACATAGCAGCCCTGCGTCTCATCCTACTAAGCCATTCACAGACATGCCAACCTGCAGACTCATTTCCGTGAGGTGGTTTAAAACTGTTGTAATTTAGTCCTATTTATATATGGGACATAAAAATGGGACAACGGGATGACTGGGTTGCTGCTGTAAAGAATAGCTTACTCGTAGTGCTTTAAAAAAGTTGTTTGGAAGGGAATTTCCAATCCTAGCATCAGTGGCGATGTGTTCTGGCTTAGGTAACTTAAATGAATTTGCGGCAGGCAAGGGATCCACCTGAACAATCAATATACTTCATTCGAGCTAACTTGGTAAATATGACACTATGCCTACGTAGACTACAAGTAGCTAGCTACGGTGGTGAACCTGGCTTGTTTTGCAGTGGTTTACAGTCTCACTAAACAGATGATTGGAGTGTTGTAATGGGCTCAAATAAACACTATGCTATGTTTTACAACCAGAGGATTGACCGGAAGACTAGAAACCGTTCTGTCAAAAAAAATAAAAAAATTGCCGTTGACTGGTTTTGAACCTACAACCCTTTGTTTACCAGCACAACATATTATCGAATTGAGCCATTCTCAGATCTTGACTTCCCAATGTTCAGTAACTGGATAACAAAATGAGACGTTTCTCCAATGGCAAGCATTGTCAGATTTGGTTAAAGTTCAAACAGCTGTAATTTAGTCCTATTTGGGACAACGGGATGACTGGGTTGCTGCTGTAAATAATAGCTTACTCGTAGTGCTTTAAAAAGGTTGTTTGGGGTGCCATAACTTGTCATGGAAGGGAATTTCAAATCATGCCTAGCATCAGTGGCGATTTGTCCTGGTTTAGGTTACTGAAATGAATTTGTGCAACAGGCAAGGAATCCACCTGAACAATCAATATACTTCATTAAAGCTAACTCAGTTGTGAATCTGACACTACCATGCATAGACTCCAAGTAGCTAGCTACTGTGTTGTTTTGCAGTGGTTTACACAGTCTCGCTAAACAGATGATCGGAGTGTTGTTATGGGCTCAAATAAACACTCATTGCTATGTTTTACAACCGGAGGATAGACCGGAAGACTAGAAACCGTTCTGTCCAAAAAGATTTTTTTTTTCCTTTGACTGGTTTTGAACCTACAACCCTACGTTTACCAGCACAACATCTCATCCAATTGAGCCATTCTCAGATCTGGACTTTGCCATGTTCAGTAACTGGATAATAAAATAAGGCAAGCATTGTCAGATTTGGTCCAAGCTCAAACAGCTGTAATTAAGTCATATTTTCACATATCAAGGTGAAACTTTGCAGGGTACTTCAGGGGGTGTCACCTTAAAGCCTATTAGTTTTGAAAAACCATCATTCAAAATGACATTTGATTTAGTGACACAAACATATTGAGGCAATGTGGACATTTACATAAATACACCCCTTTCAGCCATTTTGTTTTTGATTCAACTGTCTTAAGTAACGTTTTTAAATACATCAATGATACATATCTGTACAAAATTCCAAGTCAATTTGAATTTTGGTTTAAGAGAAGAGGGATTTTGAAGGTTTTCCCAAATTATCACTGTACAGGAAAATCCATCATGGTGGACCTTATGGGTCCTTGAGGCTTTTTTGTTCCTCGTGAAAAATGAGGCATGCACAACAAGTTTCAGAAGAATTGGAGCAATGGGGTGGAAATGCCATCACTTTGAAAAGTGGACATTTGGGCGTGGCCTGTGGCGCCCCCTATTGTCTGATGTGGGCCAGTCTGTGTTTGGGCAGTATTTGTGGCATGTTGTATCAATATGCCAAATTTCAAAACTTTTTACCAATGTGTTCATGAGATAAATTACAAGAATAATAATAATAATAATAATAATAATAATAATACCAACAATTCCAATAGGGTTCCTCCTGACGGAGGAATCCTAATTAGAACTCCTTGTGATCGTAGATGTTTGGCTGTACTTTCTATATGCACTATTTGTATCTTGCTTTAACTTAAAAAAAGACACATTTGAGTGTGAAATTAGCAGGAGACCTACTTAAGAACTCAAAAATAAGCATGCAGATGTTTAATATTTCTGTTATAATAAATGTATTGGATTTGAGTGAACAATTGTATTATGAAGTACCTCAAATACGAATGAATACAGAAACTCCTAATGTATTTAGCAAAAAGGACCGCTGATGGCAATTGACATATTAAATTATACATCATATAGCACTTCAAAAAACACCATCTATGATGTCATGCCTGTATTAGTGGAAGTCTCTCTCAAGCTCTGAAATTTTGGTGTGAATTAATGTAGGATCAAGTTGATGATAAACTTAATTTTCCACATTACATTATAAAAATGTGCAGTTTCAGTCACATCAGCCTATTGAAACATCACTGTTGGCAGTTGTTCATTAATGGAGTAAGAGTAGTTAAGAGTTGATATCATAATTATGTCGGGGACAGAATGGTTCTCTCTAGTAGTCAATGTTTTATTTAGTCAGATCACACAGGCAAATAATAAACTTCACAGGTATTACATTATATTTCACATTGAATTACCTATTACACAACTACACTTTGTCTTCAACAAAATACTATTATTGTAGTCATCATGCTATAATTTGCCAAATGCTGATAACATAGAACAATGTGAAAATTCATAGGATATGGACCTTTATGTCCATAGACTGTATACATATGGACGACAGGTCTCCTCTTCCTCCCACTGTACAAAAATGAAGCCAAAATATCTTGGATATGGGTGCTGCCGTCATACACTGGTGATGTCATTTGAAGCCAGAGTCTGTGCAGTAGTGATCGGGTGGTGGAGCCGCGGTGTCGAGGTCAACAGAACATACCACGTATGTTCTGTTGGAAAATCTCTTCATTGCATGACTCAGGTAAATACTTAGTGATTTCTTAACCCTGACGTAAGACACTAAAAACAAGGGTTATTACACAGCCAAGACCCCCCTCCTCCACCCCCACTGCCCTGAGAAACCTCCAACTGATTCATAGAGCGTCGGAGGACTTGCTAAATCAGTTTCAATACAGCTGTGAGGACGACGCTCTTTGAGAGTCTCTCTCTGCCCGCTGTCTGAAGTTAATGGGTGAATATATGTAGGGCTGTGTTATTCATGGTAAACTTACTTTTTCACATTATAATACATAAATATTCAAAGTTTCATTCAAATCTGTCAATTGAACTATAATTCTTGATAATTGTCCATTAGTTGGGGCAACATTTAAGAGTAGATGTCATGATTATGTCTGGGGAAAAAATGCTTCTCTCTAGTGCTTAGTAAATGTTTTATTCAGCCAAATGAAATAGCAACTAACATTGGAAAGGGTTTACATTACATTTAATTATATACCATACAATTGCACTTTGTGTTCATCAAAATGTTAAAATTGTCTTCATCATGCCATAATAAGCAAAAAGTTGAAAACATACAACAATGGGAAAATTCATACATTATGGATTTTATTAAATTTCTGTCACAGACATTTACTGCATGGAAGTTTCCCAGACCTGAGGATGTATATCATAGGCAGTACAATCCCTGTTAGAACTACGTTAATGTAAGCAATGGTAAGCAAATCAATTTTACCGTACCTTTCAACAGCAAGAAGCTTAAAAGGCATGACCATAATAACTGGGATGTAATTTATTCCCATTAGTAACAGCATGATCAGAATCATCCGGAAAGCCCTCATCTTTATGTTATTTGTTGTTTTTTTGTTGTTGTTTTTTTTGTTGTCCCTGTCTCCATCACCTGGACCAGGACTTTTAAGAACCCTTAGAACAGCCAGGCAACAGAACACATTTACAGAAAAGAGGATTAGTATAATACTACACAGATATATAATGTAAACGTATATACAATTAAAAAATGGTATGCTGACCAAACAAGACCCAATCACCAGGACCCAGACCACACCAGAACAGACCATCTTGTATCTCAGGAGCTTATACCTGAGGAACACCACAGGGTGGACCACTGCTAGGTAGCGCTCTAGACAGATACAACACTGAAAAGATGGGCGACCAAAGTATACAAAGCCTGATGAAAAAAACATAAGATACATGAATAGCTTTAAATTTCTCTGCACAATGATTGCCAGTACACTGAACAGACAGAAGAGGATCTCTGTCAGAGCCAGGTTGAGGCCAAAGAAGTCTGAGGCCAACGCCTCACTTCCTGCCCTGGCAATCATCTGCAGGACATAGACATTGGAGGGGAGACCAAAGATGAGGTTCAACACTGTGGTGATGAGGATGATGTTATTGCTGCTAGAAATGGTGGAAGCATTTGTAGTTGAAGTGTTTGTCTCTCGGATGTTGCAAAAATGTGCTGCCAAATGAAATAAGGGGACTCAGTTTACTAAGCAAATTATGCCGTCATTTATCAAAAAGTAACAAGTATGTTAACTTTGATAATAGTGTGAAGTCACTGTTCCTTTAGATACATCAAATGATTTGTCTTTACATCACATTCAAATATAACTCACTAAAATGTGAGCATTTTTTAAGGATGCTTAATTTATTTTCAATACTCAAATACAAAATATAACGTTTATATATAGCTGCAGAAATCATATTTATGGTTTTCCAAAAATGTGCTGTCAATAAAAAGAAAATCCTCCCTTTACAATGTGTAGGAAATCTTTGTTCATGAAGAACTATAGAAACTCTTTGTTTAGGGATTTGTTTCAGATTTTAATAATCATGGTCAAAATATTTTAACATTAAAAGATGTTTTCCATTAAAATAGAATACATTCACATTTTTACAAAATGAATAATGTAGACCTACACTTACCTAGTGAAGAGAAGTCCATAACTGTAGAGTAAAGATTAGAAGTGTGAGTGTGTACAGCTTGGATGTGTTAGATAAACTCTTCATTCATGGGTATTTGCATGACTGTTTTTACATGATGTTCAATACACAGATGATCTTGCAATCAAATTCAGTCCATGACCTCATATAGCATGATATTATAACATCAATCTTATTGAAACATCATTATCAGCTCAGTTTCAGAAGTGATCTTTGGAAGGAGCCCATCTGAGTCAGGTCAGATGGTGAAGGTGTGATCCAGTCTGGTGCTGGTGGAGGGAGCCACACCTGCAGTGTTTGTCTGATTGAAACGTTCTTATTCCCTTTACCTGCTTTTTAGCTCCGTCCAGTTTTCAAGCAAACTGAGTAGACATGTTTGTCATTCATTAAAAGCCTTTGAATTGCAAGAAACTCTAAGCGATGCATTTTCTAAAGACCCCCTTTGATTGTGGGGGGTGGGTGGGGGTTGTAGTGATCCTTATTAGACTATTTCTCCCGTTTATGTTAACCAGTTTTCTTTACACTCAGATGTTTGTATCCCCCATCCTTAAAAACAAATAAATCACCTGTCCAGATTTTGGAAGACTTCTATCTAAACAAACCCATCTGGAGCAATATGATGGAAACATTATGCAAAGTTAGAGGATGATTAGCCTACCTCATCAGTCATCAGTAATAAACCTTGATTTTAGTGTCTTATGTCAGGATTAAGAAATAACAATGTATTTACCTGAGTCATGCTATGAAGAGAATCTTCAACAGAACTTACATGGTACAGTAGTGTCAACATGCCACCTTTAGTGATATGCAACACATCTTCAAGCTGGCCAGTTGAACAGGGTTTCATTAAGTCTGAATGGAATAACGTCCTCATTAGAGGAAAACAACTAACTTGGGTTTGCATGATGTGTGATGAATGCTTCCCAGTTTGAACTTCTCTCAATCATCCAGTTATATTAGGAAGCAAACAGTCCAGTTCATCAGGTGGAGACGAGGTGGAGATTGGAGAGGGCTGTTGAGGAGCAGAATGTCCAGATGACAGTGCCAGGACCTTGTAAGAGGTAGCTGTGAGGCAATGCAACTAGGCTTCCATCTGTGTCATTACACAGATTCTACTGGACTCCTAAAGATAGGACGGTTTGATCAAAACATTTGTGTGTCTGTCTGTGTGATTGTGTGTGTAGTGTCCTGTCTCCAACACTCCAATCAAAAACAAAAACTGTATGTGGATGTAAGTATTTTGACCCCGAAAATTATGCGCTCCTCACCGCTCTCCACTGCTCGTCAGGTGAGGGTCCAACTGCAACAGTCGTCTGTCTTTCAGAACCAGGAGATGCTGCGTCAGCGCGAAGCTGTAGTTAATGAACATCCGAGCACCCCCGCCCCTCTAAACACCATCAGCAGGTACTCAGCACACAGCAAGGACCCCCCCTCCTCCACCCCCACTGCACTGAGAAAGGAAGAAGGAAGAAGAAAGAAGGAAGAAGGAAGAAGGAAGAAGGGCATACAAACATCTGAGTGTGAAGACAACTTGTTTACATAAAAGGGAGAAATAGACTAAGGATCACTACAACCCCCACTCACCCCCCACAAACAAAAGGGGTCTTTGGAAAATGCATCATTAAGAATTGCTTGTAATTCAAAGGCTTTTAAAGAATGACAAACTTGTTTACTCAGTTTGCTTGAAAACTGGACGTAGCTAGCTAAAAAGCACGTAAAGGGAATACAAATGTTTTAATCAGAATCAGAATGGGGTTTAATCACCATGAAAGTTTGCACAGACAAGGAATTTGCTTTGGCAGGAAGGTGCATACATTAAACATATAGTAATCTTAAAAAATTAAATATGATGTCTAACTATACTAAGGGTACATAAACTAGCAATACTACATGGATTTAGAATTAAAATTAAATGTACAATAAAATAAAATATAAAATAAAATATAAGTTGCCGTCATTTACAATATAAAATACAAAAAATACATATATTACAAAATATACAAATGGTACAAGAGATACAATTGTGGAATGCAGTGCAAAATGCAATGTGTTTAAGACATTAAAGTCATTGAAGTCAGTGTGAACCCTTGGCCTTGTTGAAGAGGCCAACAGCGGATGGGAAGAAACAGTTTTTGTGGCGTGTGGTATTGGTCCTGATGGACCGCAGCCTTCTGCCGGAGGTGAATGACTGAAACAGGGAGTGACCAGGGTGGGAGGAGTCGGCCACAATCTTCCTCGCTCGCCTCAGGTGTGCAGGTCCTCGAGGGTAGGTAGATTGCAGCCATTCTCAGCAGTGCGGATGATACCAGATGGTGATGGAGGAGGTGAGGATGGACTCAATGATGGCTGTGTAGAAGTGCACCATCATTGTCTTTGGCAGGTTGAAATTCTTCAGCTGCCGTAGGAAGTACATCCTCTGTTGTGCTCTCTTGGTGAGGAAGCTGATGTTCAGTTCCCACTTGAGGTCCTGGGACAGGATAGTGCCCAGGAAGCGGAAGGACTCCACAGTGTTGACTGGGGAGTCACACAGGGTGATGGGGGTGAGTGGGGCAGTATTCTTTCTAAAGTCCACAATCATCTCCACTGTCTTGAGAGCATTGAGCTCTGGGTTGTTCTGGCTGCACCAGGTCACCAGGTTGTCAGCTTCCCACCTATAATCAGACTCATCCCCACCAGAGATGAACCCAATGAGGGTGGTGTTGTCCGCAAACTTGAGGAGTTTGACGGACGGATGACTGGAGGCGCAGTTATTGGTGTACATGGAGAAGAGCAGAGGAGAAAGGACGCAGCCCTGAGGAGATCCGGTGCTGATGGACCGGAAGTCAGAGACTTGTGTTCCCAGCTTAACACACTGCTTCCTCTCAGATAGGAAGTCTGTGATCCACCTGCAGGTGGAATCAGGCACGTTCAGTTGGGAGAGCTTGTCCTGACAAACACAGAAAAGACACTGCAGCTTTAAACACACTGCAGGTGTGGCTCCCTCCACCAGCACCAGACTGGATCACACCAGACTCCTTCCAAAGATAACTTATGAAACTGAGCTGATAATGATGGATGTTATAATAACATGCTATATGAGGTCATGGACTGCATTTCATATGTGTATTGAACACCATGTAAAAACAGTCATGCAAATACCCATGAATGAAGAGTTTATCTAACACATCCAAGCTGTACACACTCACACTTCTAATCTTTACTCTACAGTTATGGACTTCTCTTCACTAGGTAAGTGTAGGTCTACATTATTCTAGAAATTCTACAGAATGATATATATATATATATATATTAATTACAATTATATTTTCAAAATAGGAAGCAAGCCGTATACAATCTTATTTTTATGTTTTTGGGAACTGAGTATTCAATAACAGAAAGCTATCCTAAAAACGTTGAAGTCCATTTTGTAAAAATGTGAATGTATTAAGTTTTAATGTAAAGACAAATCTTTTAATGTTAAAATATTTCGAACAAGAATTTTACAATCTGAAACAAATCCATAAACAAAGAGTCTCTTTACTTTTTCATGAACAAAGATTTCCTACATATTATAAAGGGAGGAACCTTTTTTCAATGGCAGCAATTTTTTGGAAAACCATAAATATGATTTATGCAGTTATATATAAACGTTATATTTAGTATTTGAGCATTGAACTTTTTATTTTATTTTTATTAAGCATCCTAAAAAATCGTCACATTTGAGTGAGTTATATTTGAATGTGATGTAAAGACGAATCATTTGACGTATCTAAAGGAACAGTGACTTCACACTATTATCAAAGTTAACATACTTGTTACTTTTTGATGAATGACGGCATAATTCACAGTGTAAACTGAGTCCCCTTATTTCATCTGGCAGCAGGTTTTTGCAACATCCGAGAGACGAACACTTCAACTACAAATGCTTCCACCATTTCTAGCAGCACTGACATGTTCCTCATCACCACAGTGTTGAACCTCATCATTGGTCTCCCCTCCAATGTCTATGTCCTGCAGATGATTGCCAGGGCAGGAAGTGAGGCATTTGCCTCAGACTTCTTTGGCTTCAACCTGGCTCTGACAGAGATCCTCTTCTGTCTGTTCAGTACACCGGCAATCATTGTGCAGAGCAACTTAAAGCTTTACATGTATCTTATGATTTTTACATTAGGCTTTGTATACTTTGGTCGCCCATCGTTTCAGTGTTGTATCTGTCTAGAGCGCTACCTAGCAGTGGTCCACCCTGTGGTGTTCCTCAGGTATAAGCTCCTGAGATACAAGATGGTTTGTTCTGGCGTGGTCTGGGTCCTGGTGATTGGGTCTTGCTTTCTCAGCCTAAAATTTGTAGATTGTATGTACATTTACTGTGTATATCTATGTAGTATTCTACTGATGTTCTTTTCTGTAAATATGTTCTGTTGCATGGCTGTTCTAAGGGTTCTTAAAAGTCCTGGTCCAGGTCATGGAGACAGGGAGAAAAAAGCTACAAATAACATAAAGATGAGGGCTTTCCGGATTATTCTGATTATGCTGTTACTGATGGGAATTAATTATATTCCAATTATTATAGCAGTGCCTCTTATTAATATTATAGCTCCAGAAATGTATATGATCTTTCGTGATATTAGTTTCTTTATTGTAGTTATAACAGGGATTGTGGGGCCTATGATATATATCCACAAGGCTGGGAAACTTCCATGCATTAAATCTGTTTGACAGAAAGGTTAAATAGTCCATAAGCTCTAAATATTCACATTGTTGTATGTTATCACCATTTGGGAAAAATAATGAAATGTGAAATGTAATGTATTATTTGTTTGCATGGTTTGACTAAATAAAACATTGACTATAAGCTCTGGAATTAATCATTCTTTCCCCCGACATAATTATGATATCTACTCATATCTATCACTACATTTCTTCCCAACTAATGATCAACTACCAAAAATCTTTCATGTTTCAATTGGCTGATTTGACTAAAACGTTACATATTTATGCATTGTAATTTGGAAAGTTAAGTTTACCATGAACAAGACAGCCCTACATATATTCACCCCTAAACTTCAGAGAGCTGAGACCTCGACTCATTCACGGATGGCATCACAGTGTGCTTTTAATAAGGACTGTTGAAATAGAAAGAACACAGGGAAAATATTATATGATGTATAATATAATATTGCTAATGCCATCAATGGTCCATTTTACAAAACATGGCAGATATTCTGGATTGCTATTTATTCCAGGAACTTTATAATAGCCTTTTCACTCAAATCCAATAAATGACAGTTACATTAGAATCCCTGTAAAGTGAATTGCGAGTTTTCTGTCTGAACACATTTAAAATATTAGAAATGTATTGCTTAAACACATTACAAAGATTGTTAACTATACAGTACTAAATTGTGGAGTTGGACTGTTAAACAGTTTTTCAACATTTTTGTGTTCAGGATTTTTGGACGGGGCTGAAACCATGGCTGTGTCTACTACCGCGCACTTGTGTAGAATATACATGTAAAGCTTTAAGTTGCTCTGCGCAATGATTAGTAATGTACTGGACAAACAGAAGAGGATCTCTGTCAGAGCCAGATTGAGGCCAAAGAAGTCTGAGGCCAACGCCTCACTTCCTGCCCTGGCAATCATCTGCAGGACATAGACATTGTGTCACGAGACACTTTGATCCTTGGCAGTTAGGAACGAGGAGACAAAGGCAGGTGAAGCACTTTTATTTGTATTTTAGGACATTTACAAGATACATAAGTTGCTGCTAGAAATGGTGGATGCGTTTGTAGTTGAAGTGTTCACCTCTTGGATGTCAAAAGAACATTCTGCCAAATGAAAAAAGATGACTCAGTGTACATTGATCAGGATGAGTTTGTTCGTGATAAATAAAAGAAACTGCATTTTTTTGCATTCAAATATGTGTCTTTACTCTTCATTAAAATATAACGAGTGAAATGTACTCTGACATTGTTAAGCTTTCTGAATACTTTGCTTTATTTAAATCCAATATATTATACAGCGTGATTCCTATTGTATTGAAAATATAATTTTTAAATACACAATACGTTTTGTGTAGCATGTAGAATAACAAAGAATACCACTCACCTGGTGAAGAGGACTCCATAACTTGAGAGTAAAGATTGGAGGTGAGTGTCCACAGCTTGGAAGCTTTAGACTCTTCATTCATGGGTATTTTGCATGTGTGCTTTCACATACTGTATAGTAACCAGATAATCTTGCAAACAAATGCAGTCCATGACCTCACATAGCATGTTTTTATTACGTCATTCTGAAACATCATTATCAGCTCAGTTTCAGAAGTTATCTTTGGAAGGCGCCCACCTGAGTCAGGTCAGATGGTGAAGGTGTGATCCAGTCTGGTGCTGGTGGAGGGAGCCACACCTGCAGTGTGTTTTCAAAGCTGCAGTGTGTCTTCTCTGTGTTTGTCTGATTGAAACGTTCTTATTCCCTTTATGTGCTTTTTAGCTCCGTCCAGTTTCTAAGCAAACTGAGTAGAGATGTTTGTCATCCATTAAAGCCTTTTAAATTGCAAGAAACTCTTTGTGATGCATTTTCCAAAGACCCCTTTTTGTTTGTTGGGGGGGGGGGGGGGGTTGTAGTGATCCTTATTAGACTATGTCTCCCTTTTATGTAAACAAGTTTTCTTTCCACTCAGATGTTTGTATCCCCTTCTTTAAAAGCAAATGAATCACCTGTCCAGCTTTTGGAAGATTTCTCTCTAAACAAACCCATCTGGAGCAATATGATGGAAACATTATGCAAAGTTAGAGGAGGATTAGCCTACCTCATCAGTCGTAACCCTTGTTTTAGTGTCTTATGTCAGGGTTAAGAAATAACAATGTATTTCCATGTGTCATGCTATGAAGAGAATCTTCAACAGAACTTGGTACAGTAGTGTCAACATGCCACCTTTAGTAATATGCAGCACATCATCAAGCTGGCCAGTTGAACAGGGTTTCATTAAGTCTGAATGGAATAACGTCCTCATTTGAGGAAAACAACTAACTTGGGTTTGCATGATGTGTGATGAATGCTTCCCAGTTTGAACTTCTCTCAATCATCCAGTTATATTAGGAAGCAAACAGTCCAGTTCATCAGGTGGAGATGAGTTGGAGATTGGAGAGGGCTGTTGAGGAGCAGAATGTCCAGATGACAGTGCCAGGACCTTGTAAGAGGTAGCTGTGAGGCAATGCAACTAGGCTTCCAACATATCTCCATTGCATCATCAAGGCATGGTTTCAGCCCCATCCAAAAAATCCTCAACACAAAAATGTTGAAAAACTGTTTAACAGTCCAACTCCACAATTCAGTACTGTATAGTTAACAGTCTTTGTAATGTGTTTAAGCAATACATTTCAAAATGTTTAAATGTGTTCAGACAGAAAACTTGCAATTCACTTTACAGGGATTCTAATGTAACTGTCATTTATTGGATTTGAGTGAGAATGCTATTATAAAGTTCCTCGAATAAAAAGCAATCCAGAATATCTGCCATGTTTTGTAAAATGGACCATTGATGGCATTAGCAATATAATATGATACATCATATAATATTTTCCCTGTGTTCTTTCTATTTCAACAGTCCTTATTAAAAGCACACTGTGATGCCATCCGTGAATGAGTCGAGGTCTCAGCTCTCTGAAGTTTAGGGGTGAATATATGTAGGGCTGTCTTGTTCATGGTAGACTTAATTGTCCAAATTACAATGCATAAATATGTAACGTTTCAGTCAAATCAGCCAATTGAAACATGAAACTTGCACTTTTTGAGGTTCATGTTGTTTAATTGTAACTTGTTTAACTGCATGCTCTTATGGTTCTTCCCTTTGGCACTTATTTGTTTTTTCACAATGTATGCTTCATGTTTTGGCTACCCGCAATGTTTGGGGCTATCTCGTTGTTATGATCAGTGACCTATGCACTTTTGTAAAGCTCTCTTTTGGAAGTCGCTTTGGATAAAAGTGTCTGCTAAATGAATACATGTAATGTAAATGTAATGAAAGATGTTTGCTAGTTGATCATTAGTTGGGGAGAAATGTAGTGGTAGATATGAGTAGGTATCATAATTATGTCGGGGGAAAGAATGATTCTCTCCAGTGATGTAGTCAATGTTTTATTTAGTCAAACCATGCAAACAAATAATACATTACATTTCACATTTCATTATTTCCTACACATCCACACTTTTTCTACAACAAAATGGCAGAACCATCTTCATTTTGCCATGATTTCCCAAATGTTGATAACATACAACAATGTGAATATTTAGAGCTTATGGACTATTTAACCTTTCTGTCAAACAGATTTAATGCATGGAAGTGTCCCAGCCTTGTGGATATATATCATAGGCTCCACAATCCCTGTTATAACTACAATAAAGAAACCAATATCACGAAGTATCAAATACATTTCTTGAGCTATAATATTAACAAGAGGCACTGTTATAATAATTGGGATATAATTAATTCCCATCAGTAACAGCATAATCAGAATCATCCGGAAAGCCCTCATCTTTATGTTATTTGTCGCTTTTTTCTCCCTGTCTCCATCACCTGGACCAGGACTTTTAAGAACCCTTAGAACAGCCAGGCAACAGAACACATTTACAGAAAAGAGGATGAGTAGAATACTACATAGATATACATTGTAAATGTATAGAAAATCTACAACTTTGAGGCTGAGAAAGCAAGACCCAATCACCAGGACCCAGACCACGCCAGAACAGACCATCTTGTATCTCAGGAGCTTATACCTGAGGAACACCACAGGGTGGACCACTGCTAGGTAGCGCTCTAGACAGATACAAGACTGAAACCATGGCCGACCAAAGTATACAAAGCCTGATGAAAAAAACATAAGATATGTGCATAGCTTTAAGTTGCTCTGCACAATGATTGCCAGTGTACTGAACAGACAGAAGAGGATTTCTGTCAGAGCCAGGTTGAGGCCAAAGAAGTCTGAGGCCAACGCCTCACTTCCTGCCCTGGCAATCATCTGCAGGACATAGACATTGGAGGGGAGACCAATGATGAGGTTTAACACTGTGGTGATGAGGATGATGTTATTGCTGTTAGGAATGGTGGAAGCATTTGTAGTTGAAGTGTTCATCTCTAGGATGTCCAAAGAATGGGATACCAAATGAAAGAAGGTGATTCAGTTTACAAGAAGGTGTGGGATTAATTTATTTATGAAAAAGTACGGAAGCTCTTTGCTTTAGGATTGGTTTCAGATTTAAATAGTCAACGTCAAAATGTGTTTAAGTTAAAAGTGTAAATATGTCCTTACATAAAAATATCATATGTTAACTTTTGTACAAAATGTAGTCTGACCTTCTTAGGATAGCTTAAAAAATAAAACCATTATATTTTACAGCGTAATTCATATTAAAAAAATATAATTCAAAATGTATTATTGTTTTAAATGTAGAATGAATATACTAAAGATGACAAACACTCACCTGGTGTAGAGGAGTCCATAACTGTAGAGTAGAGATTGCAATTGTGAGTGTCTATCAAAACATTTGTGTTTTTCTGTCTGTGTGACCGTATGTGTAATGTTCTGTTTCCAAAACTCCAACCAAAAACAAAAAACTGTATGTGGATGTAAATATTTTGACCCCGAAAATTATGCGCTCCTCACCGCTCTCCACTGCTCGTCAGGTGAGGGTCCAACTGCAACAGTCGTCTGTCTTTCAGAACCAGGAGATGCTGCGTCAGCACGAAGCTGTAGTTAATGAACATCCGAGCACCCCCGCCCCTCTAAACACCATCAGCAGGTACTCAGCACACAGCCAAGACCCGCCCTCCTCCCGCCCTCCTCTGGAAAGCCCTCATCTTTATGTTATGTGTTGCTTTTTTCTCCCTGTCTCCATCACCTGGACCAGGACTTTTAAGAACCCTTAGAACAGCCAGGCAACAGAACACATTTACAGAAAAGAGGATTAGTATATTGCCAAATACATGTACAATGTAATAGTATATACAACACAAAAATGGTATGCTGAAAAAGCAAGACCCAATCACCAGGACCCAGACCACGCCAGAACAGACCATCTTGTATCTCAGGATTTCTTGCAATTCAAAGGGTTACATATGCCTTCTCTGTAAATCACCTGTCCAGCTTTTGGAAGACTTCTATCTAAACATTTACATTTCTTCATTTAGCAGACGCTTTTATCCAAAGCGACTTCCAAGAGAGAGCTTTACAAAGTACATAGGTCTCTGATCATAACAACGAGATAGCCCCAAACATTTCGGGGAGCCAAAACATGAAGCATACATTGTGAAAAACCAAATAAGTGCCAAAGGCCAGAACCACAAGAGCATGTAGTTAAACAAGTTACAATTAAACAACATGAACCTCAAAAGTGCAAGAGTGTATCTGTAGAAAAAGCAAGCAACAATAATATATTTCACAGCGAGTACAAAAATGTAAATCAGTTACAATTAACCAACAAGAGCAACAAGTCTCTCAATAAGAGTAATTTGTGATCCTGGAGGAAACTAACATCAGGTCCAGCAAATCATCCCTAAGTACCGTTGTACTCCCGGAACAAGTGTGTCTTGAGCCTTTTCTTGAAGGTGGGGAGACAGTCAGTGTCTCTGATGGAGGTGGGGAGTTAATTCCACCATTGGGGGGCCAGACAGGAGAAGAGATTGTGTTGGGACTGACAGGAGGGCAGTTTCTGTGGAGTGGCCAGTCTTGATGCCCGATTGGTTGGGGGTCAAGCAGGTTGTTCTGAGAGAGAAAGTTTGACAGTTGGTTAGATACAGCGTGTTCAATTGTTTTAGAAAAGAAGGGTAGTAGTGATACTGGTCTGTAGTTCTGGAGGACGGCTGGGTTAAGGGAGGGTTTTTTGAGTAGAGGGCTAACTCGGCCTGTTTGAAGGCAGAGGGGAAAGTGCCGGAAGTAAGAGAAGAGTTAAGGACATGGAGAATATAAGTTATGATGGAGGGAGAGATGGTTTGAAAGAGAGGGGAGGGGACTGGATAAAGGGGACAGGAGGTGGGGCGATGAGAGAGAATGAGGTCAGAGATCTCTGTCTCGGAAAGGGGAGAGAAAGAGTTTAGACATTTAGGGCCTCATGTAAGCCTACTAACGCTTTTGCGCCCACTTCAGGCGTATTTGTTTCGCAATTTGCGCTTAAAAGCATGGCGAGGTATGTACAAACATTCACGGGAGGGTCAGGGGAAAGTGGGAGTTTCCCATAAAGAGATGGGAGAGGATGCGTAAAGTGCGCCTAATTATGTATTCCGCGATATGTACAAAAACCGCCTGTTAAAGTGCACCTCTATTTTGCGGTGAAAATTCTCTGCAAAATAAATTCTCCTTCTTTGTAAACCAGGATGCGCATATGCCTCCTCGTGAAATGGCAGCCGTAACCTGAGCAAGATGAAGACATAAGGATCACACTTTTTGTAGCCTGGCTGCCAGCCCAATTTATCCCCGCCCACAAAATAATTTGGTCGGGAAGTTGGGTCTGGGGAGTCTCGGTTGGGGAACAACTATGTCCGAACAGAAGCTGTTCGGACCAATGAAATTGTCAGGGCGGGCTTTATACGATGATGGACAGATGATCAACAGTAACGTAATCAACCACGTCACCAAAGAGCGCTTTGGTTGAATTCGTTTTCAACAAACATGGCTACCACTGGAGAGCTGGGATGTTATGATTCTGCCATCGAGTCTGTTTTAGAAGACATCGACAGCGCATTAATTTTGAAAGAGGAACAGAGAAACGCAATCAAGGCATTTGTCGATGGAAAATATGTTTTTGCCGTCCTTCCTACGGGGTTTGGTAAAAGTTAACATATTACGTTGCTCTGATTGGTTGTAGGTCTATCCAATTGAGCGAAGAGGCATTTGTTTTCCGGGTTCGGTTGAAACACGCCCCATAGTCACAGCCCAATGGAGAGTTCTCAGGCTCATATTCTGACAAGAATTATGAGTATGACAACGTCAGGCTACACTTTTTGAGTTGAGTGAACACAAAATCACGCGTTACAGATTAAGCAGCCATACAATATTACAGTTACTGGAAGAAAGCAAAGATTACATCGAATCTCAGACTTGGCGTTCACATTCCATTCCAGCAGTTGTTAAACTCCTCGCTACATTACAAATATTGGCATCAGGATCATTACAAACAGTCATCGCTGTTTTGACTTTGGTGGCTGATCCATGATAGAAAGAGAGAAGGAGGCCCATTTAAATGGCCGTTTAAATGCTCGCAATGTACGGTATAGTGGGCGGAGAAAGGCGCTGATTACCTGCAGGTTTCGTAAATACGACGTAAACTGAAGTATCACAGCGTGCGCAATCTGCGGGTTACCATGGCACTAATAACGCTACGTTTGCGAATGTACGTACATGAGGCCCTAGTTGGGTCAGTCATAGAGGGTGAGTGGATAGGAGCGGTGGGCACAGGGAACCGGCTGCTAATGGCTGCGACTTTTTCCTCAAAGGTGGAGGAGAAGTCGTCTGCCGTCAGGGAGGAGGGGGGGGTGATGGAGGTAGGTTAAGAACTGTGGAGAAGGTAGAGAAAAGTTTGTGAGGGTTTGAGGCAGAGTTCATTTTGTTCAGAAAGTAGTGGACTTTAGCCCCAGTTACGTGAGCAGAGAAGGATTTAAGGAGGGAGTGATACTTATCAAGGTCCAGACCGTCTTTGGACTTGCGCCATCTCCTCTCAGCTGTCCGAAGGGTGGACCGTTCTTCACGAATAACATCCGTGAGCCACGGGCAGGAGGGAGAAGATCATGCAGGCCTGGTTGACAGGGGACAGAGTGTCAAGTGATGCAGTTAATGTGGATAGCAGGGTGTTGGTGGCAGTGTCAGTGGGGTGGGACGTGAACTCGTCAATGGGAGGGAGGGAGGATGTTACAATAGAGGAGAAGTGGGAGGGGGATAGGGAGCGGAGGTTGCGACAGAAAGTTACGAGGGGTGGGGAGACAGGGAGGAGTTGGGGGGAGAGAGACAGAGAACTGGATAAAGAAGTGATCAGAGATGTGCAGTGGGGTTACAGAGGTTAAATCAGTGATACAGTTACGTGTCAGGATGAGGTCGAGCTGTTTTCCTGCCTTGTGGGTCGCCGGTGTGTTCAGCAGCGTCAGGTCGAAGGAAGTCAGGAGGGACATGAAGTCGACGGCCTGCGTTCCTTCGAGGTGGATGTTGAAGTCCCAAAGGATTATCAGCGGGGTTCCATCATCCGGGAGGACACTGAGGAGCATGTCCAGCTCCTCCACAAAGTTGGCTAGCGGCCCTGGTGGGCGATAGAGGACAACTAAGAGTGCTTTGATAGGATCAGTTAGCATCACATAATGGTGTTTAAATTTTTTGGCGGTGACAGAGAGTGGGGTGAGCGGGGTGAGTGAGAGAACAAGTGGTTGACGGAGAGAGCAGCTGGAAGTTGCAGTGTTCTCTGGGCGGATCCATGTCTCTGTCAGCGCGTGAAGAGAAGCATGGGATGCAAACGCCGGGATGAAGTCTGCCTTGTTCACAGCAGACTGGCAGTTCCAGAGCCCTATAGAAAGAGAGAGGGCAGGTGGAGAAGATCTGGATAGATAGCTAAGGTTAGAAGTGGACAGTATATACATATCTACGTCTGCGAGTGGTGTAGTGAACGGGAATGCTGAAGAAACACATGCTAGCTCAGTGTTTCCCTTACCATTATATCAGGGGGGCGCTCCGCCCCCCCAACGGCACCCCCCCCCCCTTTAAAAAAAAATATGTATATATAATTTGTTTATTTTTTTATATATAGCGCCCGATCACAAAATAAGTCATTTACGGTTACCTTTCCTATAAAACATGTCTATATCTTGCTCTTTTATTAAACAAACTAAATGGCCTTATGTTATTTATCTTATTTACACAACGGCGTGTAATTTCTGTCTACAACAACAATGGCCGCGTTTCCCAGATTTGTTAAGAAGCTCTTAATGCTAAGAGCTTCTTAGGAGCGTTCTAAGAGTGCTCTAGAACGCTCTTAGAACGCTCTTTAGAAGCCATGTATTTCCATGAGTCATGCTATGAACAGAATCTTCAACAGAACTTGCATGGTACAGTAGTGTCAACAAGCTACCTTTTGTAATATGCAGCACATCAAGCTAGCCAGTTGAACAGGGTTTCATTAAGTCTGAATAGAATAAGGTCCTCATTAGAGGAAAACAACTAACTTGGGTTTGCATGATGTGTGATGAATGCTTCCCAGTTTGAACTTCTCTCAATCATTCAGTTATATTAGGAAGCACACAGTCCAGTTCATCAGGTGGAGACGAGGTGGAGATTGGAGAGGGCTGTTGAGGAGCAGAATGTCCAGATGACAGTGCCAGGACCTTGTAAGAGGTAGCTGTGAGGCAATGCAACTAGGCTTCCATCTGTGTCATTACACAGATTCTACTAGACTCCTCCTAAATATAGGACCTGGTTTGATCAAAACATTTGTGTGTGTCTGTCTGTGTGACCGTGTGTGTAGTGTCCTGTCTCCAACACCCCAACCAAAAACAAAAGAACGTATGTGGATGTAAATATTTTGACTTTCTGAACACCATCAGCAGGTACTCAGCACACAGCCAGGACCCCCCCTCCTCCACCCCCACTGCCCTGAGAAACCTCCAACTGATTCATAGAGCGTCGGAGGACTTGCAAAATCTGTTTTATTATGTCTGCGAGGACGACGCTCTTTGAGGTGTACTTACTGTACAAACACTGTCTATGATGTCATACCTGTATGAGTGGAGGTCTCTCTCTGCAAGCTGTCTGAAGTTTAGGGGTGATTATATGTAGGGCTGTGTTATTCATGGTAAACTTACTTTTTCACATTATAATACATCAATATTCAAAGTTTCAGTCAAATCTGTCAATTGAAATATAATTCTTGATAGTTGTCCATTAGTTGGGGCAACATTTAAGAGTAGATGTCATGATTATGTCTGGGGAAAAAATGCTTCTCTCTAGTGCTTAGTAAATGTTTTATTCAGCCAAATAAAATAGCATCTAACAATGGAAAGGGTTTACATTACATGTAATTATATACCATACAATTGCACTTTGTGTTCATCAAAATGTAAAAATTGTCTTCATCATGCATAATAAGCAAAAAGTTGAAAACATACAACAATGGGAACATTTATACATTATGGATTTTATTAAATTTCTGTCACAGACATTTACTGCATGGAAGTTTCCCAGACCTGAGGATGTATATCATAGGCAGTACAATCCCTGTTAGAACTACAATAAGGTGAGCAATGGAATCAATTAAACTGTACATTTCAACAGTAAGAAACATAAAAGGCACGGACATAATAACTGGGATGTAATTTATTCCCATTAGTAACAGCATTATCAGAATCATCCGGAAAGCCCTCATCTTTATGTTATTTGTCGTTTTTTTCTCCCTGTCTCCATCACCTGGACCAGGACTTTTAAGAACCCTTAGAACAGCCAGGCAACAGAACACATTTACAGAAAAGAGGATTAGTATAATACTACATAGATATATAATGTAAACGTATTTACAATTAAAAAATGGTATGCTGACCAAACAAGACCCAATCAGCAGGACCCAGACCACGCCAGAACAGACCATCTTGTATCTCAGGAGCTTATACCTGAGGAACACCACAGGGTGGACCACTGCTAGGTAGCGCTCTAGACAGATACAACACTGAAACGATGGGCGACCAAAGTATACAAAGCCTGATGAAAAATACATAAGATATGTGTAAAGCTTTAAGTTGTGCTGCACAATGATTGCCGGTGTACTGAACAGACAGAAGAGGATCTCTGTCAGAGCCAGGTTGAAGCCAAAGAAGTCTGAGGCAAACGCCTCACTTCCTGCCCTGGCAATCATCTGCAGGACATATACATTGGAGGGGAGACCAAAGATGAGGTTCAACACTGTGGTGATGAGGATGATGTTATTGCTGCTAGAAATGGTGGAAGCATTTGCAGTTGAAGTGTTTGTCTCTCGGATATTGCAAAAATGTGCTGCCAAATGAAATAAGGGGACTCAGTTTACTAAGCAAATTATGCCGTCATTTATTAAAAAGTAACAAGTATGTTAACTTTGATAATAGTGTGAAGTCACTGTTCCTTTAGATATGTCAAATGATTTGTCTTTACATTACATTCAAATATAACTCACTCAAATGTGAGAATTTTTTAGGATGCTTAATTTTTTTTCAATACTCAAATAACAAAATATAAAGTTTATATATAGCTGCATAAATCGTATTTATGGTTTTCCAAAAATGTGCTGTCAATGAAAAAAGGTTCCTCCCTTTACAATGTGTAGGAAATCTTTGTTCATGAAAAAGTATAGAAACTCTTTGTTTAGGGATTTGTTTCAGATTTTAATACTCATGGTCGAAATATTTTAACATTAAAAGATGTGTCTTTCCATTAAAATATAATACATTCACATTTTTACAAAATGGACTTTGACGTTTTTAGGATAGCTTTCTGTTATTGAATACTCAGCTCCAAAAAACATGAAAATACGATTATATACAGCGTACTTCCTATTTAGAAAATATACTTTAAAATAAAATATATATACAACTTGTACATATATAATCTGTACAATTTCTAGAATAATGTAGACCTACACTTACCTAGTGAAGAGAAGTCCATTACTGTAGAGTAAAAATTAGAAGTGTGAGTGTGTACAGCTGGGATGTGTTAGATAAACTCGTCATTCATGGGTATTTGCATGACTGTTTTTACATGGTGTTCAATACACAGATGAACTTGCAACAAATTCAGTCCATGACCTCATATAGCATGATATTATAACATCAATCTTATTGAAACATCATTATCAGCTCAGTTTCAAAAGTTATCTTTGAAAGGAGCCCATCTGAGTCAGGTCAGATGGTGAAGGTGTGATCCAGTCTGGTGCTGGTGGAGGGAGCCACACCTGCAGTGTGTTTTCAAAGCTGCAGTGTGTCTTCTCTGTGTTTGTCTGATTGAAACGTTCTTATTCCCTTTACCTGCTTTTTAGCTCCGTCCAGTTTTCAAGCAAACTGAGTAGACATGTTTGTCATTCATTAAAAGCCTTTGAATTGCAAGAAACTCTAAGCGATGCATTTTCTAAAGACCCCCTTTGTTTGTGGGGGGTGGGTGGGGGTTGTGGTGACCCTTATAAGACAATTTCTCCCGTTTATGTAAACACATTTTCTTTACACTCAGATGTTTGTATCCCCCATCTTTAAAAACAAATAAATCACCTGTCTAGCTTTTGGAAGACTTCTATCTAAACAAACCCATCTGGAGCAATATGATGCAAATTAGAGGATGATTAGCCATGTCATGAGTCATCAGTAATAAACCTTGTTTTTAGTGTCTTATGTCAGGATTAAGAAACAACAATGTATTTACCTGAGTCATGCTATGAAGAGAATCTTCAACAGAACTTACATGGTACAATAGTGTCAACATGCCACCTTTAGTGATATGCAGCACATCTTCAAGCTGGGTTCAGTTGAACAGGGTTTCATTAAGTCTGAATGGAATAACGTCCTCATTAGAGGAAAACAACTAACTTGGGTTTGCATGATGTGTGATGAATGCTTCCCAGTTTGAACTTCTCTCAATCATCCAGTTATATTAGGAAGCAAACAGTCCAGTTCATCAGGTGGAGACGAGGTGGAGATTGGAGAGGGCTGTTGAGGAGCAGAATGTCCAGATGACTAGTGCCAGGACCTTGTAAGAGGTAGCTGTGAGGCAATGCAACTAGGCTTCCATCTGTGTCATTACACAGATTCTACTGGACTCCTCTTAAATATAGGACCTGGTTTGATCAAAACATTTGTGTGTGTCTGTCTGTGTGACCGTGTGTGTAGTGTCCTGTCTCCAACACCCCAACCAAAGACAAAGAACTGTATGTGGATGTAAATATGTTGACCCCGAAAATGATGCGCTCCTCACCTTATTTTTGATAGTTGTTCATTAGTCGGGGGGGGGGGGGGGGGCAATGTTTAAGACTAGATGAGAGTCATGATTATGTTAAGGGAAAGAATGCTTCTCTCTAGTGCTTATAGTCAATGTTTTATTCAGTCAAGTAAAATAGCAACTAACATTGGAAAGGGTTTACATGACATGTCATTATCTACCATACAATTGCACTTTGTGTTCTTCACAATAATATACTTGTCTTCATTATGCATAGAATTAGCAAAATGGTGAAAACATACAACAATCGGAAAATTCAGACATTATGGATTGTATAAACTTTCGATCACAGACATTTACTGCATGGAAGTTTCCCAGCCCTGAGGATGTATATCATGGACTGTACAATCCCTGTTAGAACGACAATAATGTAAGCAATGGAAGACATTTTAAGGTACATTTCAATAGTAATGAAACAAAACAAAACCACTTTCATTATAACCGGGATGTAATTAATTCCCATTAGTAACAGCATAATCAGAATAATCCGGAAAGCCCTCATCTTTATGTTATTTGTTGCATGTTTCTCCCTGTCTCCATCACCTGGACCAGGACTTTTAAGAACCCTTAGAACAGCCAGGCAACAGAACACATTTACAGAAAAGAGGATTAGTATAGTACTACATACATATACAATGTAAAAGTATATACAATAAAACAATGGTATGCTGAATAAGCAAGACCCAATTACCAGAACCCAGACCACACAAGAACAGACCATCTTGTATCTCAGGAGCTTATACCTGAGGAACACCACAGGGTGGACCACTGCTAGGTAGCGCTCTATACAGATACAACACTGAAACGATGGCCGACCAAGGTATACAAAGCCTGATGAAAAAAACTTAAGATATGTGTAAAGCTTTAAGTTGCTCTGCATACTGATTGTCATTGTACTGAACAGACAGAAGAGGATCTCTGTCAGAGCCAGGTTGAAGCCAAAGAAGTCTGAGGCCAACGCCTCACTTCCTGCCCTGGCAATCATCTGCAGGACATAGACATTGGAGGGGAGACCAAAGACGAGGTTCAACACTGTGGTGATGAGGATGATGTTATTTCTGTTAGAAATTGTGGAAGCATTTGTAGTTGAAGTGTTCACCTCTTGGATGTTGCAAAAATGTGCTGCCAAATGAAATAAGGGGACTCAGTTTACACTGTGAATGAAGCTGTTGTTCATCAAAAAGTAACAAGTATGTTAACTTTGTAGTGTGAAGTCATTGTTCATTAGATACGTCAAATGATTTATCTTTACATCACATTCAAATATAACTCATTCAAAAGTTAGATATTTTTAGGATGCTTCATTTTTCTTCACTACTCAAATACAAAAAATAAAGTTTATATATAGCTGCATAAATTATATTTATGGTTTTCCCAAAATGTGCTGCCAATGAAAAAAGATTCCTGAGTTTACAATGTGTAGGGAATCTTTGTTCATGAAAAAGTACAGAAACTCTTTGTTTAGGGATTTGTTTCAGATTTTAATACTCATGGTCAAACTAAACTTTAAAATTAAAAGAAGGGTCTTTAAATAAAATATAATACATTTACATTTTTACAGAAATGAAGTTTTACGTTTTTAGGATAGCTTTCTTTTTTGAATACTCAGCTACCAAAAACATAAAAACAAGATTGTATACGAATTGCTTTCTATTTTTTAAATATAATTAAAAATGTTATATATAAAATGTTATGTATATAATTCCGTAGAATTTCTAGAATAATGAAGACCAACACTTACCTAGTGAAGAGGAGTCCATAACTGTAGAGTAAAGATTAGAAGTGTGAGTGTGTACAGCTTGGATGTGTTAGATAAACTCTTCATTCATGGGTATTTGCATTGACTGTTTTTACATGGTGTTCAATACCCATATGAAATGCAGTCCATGACCTCATATAGCATGTTATTACCCATCTTTCAAACATCATTATCAGCTCAGTTTCAGAAGTGATCTATTTCTCCCTTTGATGTAAACCAGTTTTCTTTACACTTCATCTTCAAAGCAAATAAATCACCTGTCCAGCTTTAGGTCAACTTCTATCTAAACAAACCCACCTGGAGAAATATGATGGAAACATTATGCAAAGTCAAAGGATGATTAGACTACCTCATCCGTCATCAGTAATAACCCTTGTTTTTAGTGTCTTACGTCAGGGTTAAGAAACAACAATGTATTTACCTGAGTCATGCTATGAAGAGACTCTCCAGCAGAACATACGTGGTACGTAGTGTCAGCATGCATCATCAAGCTTGGCCAGTTGAACAGGGTTTAAAAAAGGGCAAATTCATTCTTAAATGCAAAATCGTTGCGGGTGTAATTGACGTATGACGGGCCGTCAGAGTGCCCCTACGTTGTGGCTAGTAGTGGGTCGATGCTAACGTCTGGGTACTGTTGCATCATCGCATGAAGGGACATCTATCTGAATTACATGCCTTGACACATTCAATATTATCAGTGTTATTGTGACTGCGTTTACATGTAGTCATTTAGCAAACGCTTTTATTCAAAGTAATAATATTTCGATTCACAGCGAGTACATAGGTTCAGTTACGACTAACCAACGAGTGCAACAGTCCCTCTTTGTGTCCTCTTGTTCTGGAGGGCATGGACTAAACTGTAGCATTCACATCTCAAGCAGACAGCTATTTCTCAGCCTGCCTGCAGGTCTACGACCCCTGGTCCGTGCTTTCTGCTGCATGCCTCTCAGTGGCACCTAATCAGCGTCGGTGGGGCGGCAGCTGTAGCCTACTCTCGGTGGAGTTGGTATTCGGCCGCCGCAGCGGCCCGCACAGCATCGACACGCTGTCGGTGGCTCCGTGTTGGATCCTGGTAATTCGCACCAGTCGGCATCGTGCACCTGCTGGACGATTTGGTAGTGGATGTTCCGTCGTCTCCGCCCGCGCTGCATCCCGGTGTTCGGACGCGTTCGATTGCGTGGACATTTCGCCGTCCTTTGAGTAGACCGTAGGCCCGTTCACCTGGGTTTCTCGCCATTTACTGGTAGCGTTTCATGCGGGCATTGTTACCCTCGGATACCTGAAGCGCGTCCTTGGCGTCGTGAGGGCCGCTTCTGTGGTTGTGCGTTACCTGCTGTCGTTGCGGGGCCGGGGGGCACTTACTTCCGCTATGCTCCTGCCCCAAGATTCTCGTCCCGTCTGTTGGATTTCTCGACGCGTGGCTAATTTTCGTGATAGTGTCGACGACGGTTGCGGTCGGATCTGCGTTTCTGAGTAGGCTGCGCAGGCCGTTGGCACTGCATCAGTTAGTTCTTCTATCACGATTCCGTGGAGTCGTCCGCCGCCTCAATTTTCGTACCGACGCGGCTTCATCCGTGGGTTTGGGGGTTATCGCGCTCTCCGGACAAGGCCCTGTGGCCCGTGGAGTTCACTTCCTGGCACTTGAGACGTATTCCACGGCTTTACACGAATTGTATTCCATCGTGATTGCTTGTTATTGCGTAGGGAAAGGTTACTGTGTTGTGATATCGAAGCAAGGTCCACATCATCATAAGGAGGTTCTGTGCTTATCAATCTAGTCAGACTGCTGACGTGGACCAGAGTGTGGGAATCTCACATTGCGCACCGCATTCATTCAGGCTATAGAGACGGTGTGGCGCACTGTAGATCATCCACTCCGCCAAAGTCAAATCTACATGTCCATGTCATGTAACAATGAATGCTCAAATCTAATACTGTGATTGTCTTGACTGAACTGATTATATATTTTAGTTTGCAAAGTCTCCAAACCTTTGGATATACATTTAACATTGAAATGCATTGAATTTACATGTGCCCTGGTAGCTCACCGGGCAGGGCATGCACCATGGGCTGTGGCTCTGGTACATGCCGCAGACATTGATGGTACGTGCACATGCGCTCGCGTACATCTTGGGGTTGACGTTGGGAACTAGAGGAATGGGTCTCTTAGACAGTTGTAACTCTGCCCTGTATGGATGAGAGGTTACCGGATCACAAGCATGGTGGAATGTCTACATAGATCTTGGCTCAGCACAGGTGATCACAGACGTGCTCTGATTCGGTAGCAATCGATCCGAATCCAGCGTCCGAGTCAAGATATCTGCGGAGACACCCTGGATACCGGCCAGGGAACAGCAGGTGCTCTGCTGACACTAGTCATTCTCACTAGTTAACATATCTTCGTGTTCCAGCGTACGTGCTGCCTTTGTGTACATCCTGATGGGTTCACTGACGGGCACAAGAGGGGTAGCTCTCTAGAGGTAGCTATCTGCCCGATGTCGCATGAGAAGGGTACCGGGGAGATGGTTGGTGTATTTGTCTTAGTCGCGGGTTCAAACGCGTGCAGCAGCCCACGTTTGAATCTGGCTTGGATTATTTCTTATTTTCTTCCCCTCTCCCTCTCTCTCCCCTATGTTTCCTTTTTATTTTAACAGTTTATGTCTAATAAAACAATAGAAGGCCAAGCATACAAATTTGATCGTATCTGAAAGAGCAAAATTCCACTGACTAAAAGATCCGACCAGCTTGTCTTTACTTGCGAGCTATTGGCTGTTCCACCGCCACCAAAAGCTCTTGTAAGGGCTTGCTGTCGGTGTCGTCACTTCGATGACAGCCTTGATGGCCTGCGTCATGCCAAGGACAACCTCAAAAATAAGCATGCAGATGTTTAATATTTCTGTTATTAAATTTATTGGATTTGAGTGAAAATGCTTTTAGGAAGTACCTCAAATACGGATGAATACAGAAACTCCTGATCTATTTAGCAAAAAGGACAATGGCGATTGCAATATTCAATTATACATCATATAGCACTTCAAAAAACACCATCTATGATGTCATACCTGTATTAGTGGAAGTCTCTCTCAAGCTCTGAAGTTTTGGGTTGAATTCATGTAGGATCAAGTTGATGACAAATGTAATTTTCCACATTACATTATAAAAATGTGCAGTTTCAGTCACATCAGCCTATTGAAACATCACTTTTGGCAGTTGTTCATTAATGGAGTAAGAGTAGTTAAGAGTTGGTTCTCTCTAGTAGTCAATGTTTTATTTAGTCAGATCACAGAAGCAAATAATAAACTTCACAGGTATTACATTATATTTCACATTGAATTACCTATTACACAACTACACTTTGTCTTCAACAAAATACTATTATTGTAGTCATCATGCTATAATTTGCCAAATGCTGATAACATAGAACAATGTGAAAATTCATAGGATATGGACCTTTATGTCCATAGACTGTATACATATGGACGACAGGTCTCCTCTTCCTCCCACTGTACAAAAATGAAGCCAAAATATCTTGGATATGGGCGCTGCCGTCATACACTGGTGATGTCATTTGAAGCCAGAGTCTGTGCAGTAGTGATCGGGTGGTGGAGCCGCGGTCTCGAGGTCCCACCCATACACTCGCCCGACCCAATCGCTAGCACACACTACCCCTGCTTATATCGTCAAATAACTCATTAAAATCAAACTGAACAGAAAAAGGAGCGCTTGAACAGACATTAGCATGATAAGAACAACCTCAAATGACAGAAACCATCTTTGGAAACAATGATTTTGACGTGCGCTTAAATATTTTAGTTTGGTTCGTGTCCACCAGCCACCAGTGGGCTGTCATGCTGTCCATTCGTTTTACAGTCTATGTTTCGATCACAGATATTTACTGCATGGAAGTTTCCCAGCCCTGTGGATGTATATCACAGGCTGTGCAATCGCTGTTAGAACTATGTTAAAGGAAGCAGTGTTAGAAAGGTTATTGTACATTTCAATAGTGAGAAGCCTAACAAAAGGCACTGTTATAATAACTGGGATGTAATTAATTCCCATTAGTAACAGCATAATCTGAATCATCCGGAAAGCCCTCATCTTTATGTTATTTGTTGCTTTTTTCTCCCTGTCTCCATCACCTGGACCAGGACTTTTAAGAACCCTTAGAACAGCCAAGCAACAGAACACATTTACAGAAAAGAGAATTAGTATAATACTACATGTATATATAATGTAAAAGTATATACAATTAGAAAACGGTATGATGACCGAGCAAGACCCAATCACCACGACCCAGACCACGCCAGAACAGACCATCTTGTATCTCAGGAGCTTATACCTGAGGAATACCACAGGGTGGACCACTGCTAGGTAACGCTCTAGACAGATACAACACTGAAACCATGACCGACCAAGGAACACAAAGCCTAATGGAAAAATCCTAAAATATGTGTAAAGCTTTAAATTGCTCTGCACAATGATTCCCAGTACACTGAAAAGACAGTAAGAGGATCTCTGTCAGAGCCAGATTGAGACCAAAGAAGTCTGAGGCAAACGCCTCACTTCCTGCCCTGGCAATCATCTGCAGGACATAGACATTGGAGGGGAGACCAAAGATGAGGTTCAACACTGTGGTGATGAGGATGATGTTATTGCTGTTAGGAATGGTGGATGCATTTGTAGTTGAAGTGTTCATCTCTCGGATGTCCCAAGAATTGGCTGCCAAATGAAAGAATGTGATTCAGTTCACAAGGTGTAGGATTAATTCTTCATGAAAAAGTAAAGAAGCTCCTTGCTTTAGGATTGGTTTCAGATTTAAATAGTCAACGTCAAAATGTGTTTAAGTTAAAAGTGTAAATATGTCTTTACATAAAAATATAATATGTTAACTTTTGTACAAAATGTAGTATGACCTTCTTAGGATAGCTTAAAAAATAAAACCATTATATTTTACAGCGTAATTCATATTTAAAAAAATAGAATTCAAAATGCATTATTGTTTTAAATGTAGAATGAATACACTAAAGATGACAAACACTCACCTGGTGTAGAGGAGTCCATAACTGTAGAGTAGAGATTGCAATTTTGAGTGTCTACACAGCTTTGACGCGTTAGATAAACTCTTCATTCATGGGTATTTGCATGTCTGCTTTGACATATTGTGTAGTACAAAGATAATCTTACATTTACATTTAGTCATTTAGCAGACGCTCTTATCCAGAGCGACTTACAGTAAGTACAGGGACATTCCCCGAGGCAAGTAGGGTGAAGTGCCTTGCCCAAGGACACAACGTCATTTTGGCATGGCCGGGGAATCGAACTGGCGACCTTCAGATTACTAGCCCAACTCCCTCACTGCTCAGCCACCTGACTCCCCCTTGCAAACAAATTTAATCCATGACCTTGCATGACATGTTATTATAATTAGCCTAGGGAGTCAGGTGGCTGAGCGGTGAGGGAGTCGGGCTAGTAACCAGAAGATTGCTGGTTCGATTCCCGGCCGTGTCAAATTACGTTGTGTCCTTGGGCAAGGCACTTCACCCTGCTTGCCTCGGGGGGAATGTCCCTGTACTTACTGTAAGTCGCTCTGGATAAGAGCGTCTGCTAAATGTAAATGTAATAATTATCAGCTCAGTTTCAGAAGTGATCTTTGGAAGGAGCCCTTCTGAGTCAGGTCAGATGGTGAAGGTGTGATCCAGTCTGGTGCTGGTGGAGGGAGCCACACCTGCAGTGTCTTTTCAAAGCTGCAGTGTGTCTTCTCTGTGTTTGTCTGATTGAAACGTTCTTATTCCCTTTATCTGCTTTTTAGCTATGTCCAGTTTTCAAGCAAACTGAGTAGACACGTTTGTCATTCATTAAAAGCCTGTGAATTACAAGAAACTCTTTGTGATGCATTTTCCAAAGATCCCTTTTGTTTGTGGGGGAGGGGGGGGGGGTTGTAGTGGTCCTTATTAGACTATTTCTCCCTTTTATGTAAACAAGTTTTCTTTACACTCAGATGTTTGTATCCCCATCTGTAAAAACAAATAAATCACCTGTCCAGATTTCTATCTAAACAAAACCCATCTGGAGCAATATGATGGAAACATTATGCAAAGTTAGAGGATGATTAGCCTACCTCATCTGTCATCAGTAATAACCCTTGTTTTTAGTGTCTTATGTCAGGGTTAAGAAACAACAATGTGTTTCCATGAGTCATGCTATGAAGACAATCTTCAACAGAACTTACATGGTACAATAGTGTCAACAAGCTACCTTTAGTAATATGCAGCACATCATCAAGGTGGGTTCAGTTGAACAGGGTTTCATTAAGTCTGAATGGAATAACGTCCTCATTAGAGGAAAACAACTAACTTGGGTTTGCATGATGTGTGATGAATGCTTCCCAGTTTGAACTTCTCTCAATCATCCAGTTATATTAGGAAGCACACAGTCCAGTTCATCAGGTGGAGACGAGGTGGAGATTGGAGAGGGCTGTTGAGGAGCAGAATGTCCAGATGACAGTGCCAGGACCTTGTAAGAGGTAGCTGTGAGGCAATGCAACTAGGCTTCCATCTGTGTCATTACACAGATTCTACTGGACTCCTCCTAAAGATAGGACCTGGTTTGATCAAAACATTTGTGTGTGTCTGTCTGTGTGACCGTGTGTGTAGTGTCCTGTCTCCAACACTGCAACCAAAAACAAAAATTCTATGTGGATGTAAGTATTTTGACCCCGAAAATGATGCGCTCCTCACCGCTCTCCACTGCTCGTCAGGTGAGGGTCCAACTGCAACAGTCCTCTGTCTTTCAGAGCTTGGAGATGCTGCGTCAGCACGAAGCTGTAGTTAATGAACATCCGAGCACCCCCGCCCCTCTAAACACCATCAGCAGGTACTCAGCACACAGCCAAGACCCCCCCTCCTCCACCTCCACTGCACTGAGAAACCTCCAACTGATTCATAGAGCGTCGGAGGACTTGCAAAATCTGTTTCATTACGTCTGTGAGGACGACGCTCTTTGAGGTGTATTTAAAAACAGTCTATGATGTCATACCTGTATGACTGGAGGTCTCTCTCTCAAGGGAAAGAATGCTTCTCTCTAGTGCTTATAGTCAATGTTTTATTCAGTCAAGTAAAATAGCAACTAACATTGGAAAGGGTTTACATGACATGTCATTATCTACCATACAATTGCACTTTGTGTTCTTCACAATAATATACTTGTCTTTATTATGCTATAATTAGTAAAATGGTGAAAACATACAACAATGGGAAAATTCAGACATTATGGATTGTATAAACTTTCTGTCACAGACATTTACTGCATGGAAGTTTCCCAGCCCTGAGGATGTATATCACAGCCTGTGCAATCCCTGTAAGAACTACAATAAGGTGAGCAATGCAAGACATGTTAATGTTCATTTCAGCAGTAAGAAAAAATAATAATAAACTAATTATAACCGGGATGTAATTAATTCCCATTAGTAACAGCATAATCAGAATAATCCGGAAAGCCCTCATCTTTATGTTATTTGTTGCATGTTTCTCCCTGTCTCCATCACCTAGACCAGGAGTTTTAAGAACCCTTAGAACAGCCAGGCAACAGAACACATTTACAGAAAAGAGGATTAGCATATTACTACATACATATATCATGTAATAGTATATAACATTTAAAAATGATACGCTGAACAAGCAAGACCCAATCACCAGAACCCAGACCACGCCAGAACAGACCATCTTGTATCTCAGGAGCTTATACCTGAGGAACACCACAGGGTGGACCACTGCTAGGTAGCGCTCTAGACAGATACAACACTGAAAACATGGGCGACCAAAGTATACAAAGCCTGAGGAAAAAACACTAAGATACATGAATAGCTTTAAGTTGCTCTGCACAATGATTGCCAGTGTACTGAACAGACAGTAGAGGATCTCTGTCAGAGCCAGATTGAGACCAAAGAAGTCTGAGGCAAACGCCTCACTTCCTGCCCTGGCAATCATCTGCAGGACATAGACATTGGAGGGGAGACCAAAGATGAGGTTCAACACTGTGGTGATGAGGATGATGTTATTGCTGTTAGGAATGGTGGATGCATTTGTAGTTGAAGTGTTCATCTCTCGGATGTCCCAAGAATTGGCTGCCAAATGAAAGAATGTGATTCAGTTCACAAGGTGTAGGATTAATTCTTCATGAAAAAGTACAGAAGCTCCTTGCTTTAGGATTGGTTTCAGATTTAAATAGTCAACGTCAAAATGTGTTTAAGTTAAAAGTGTAAATATGTCTTTACATAAAAATATAATATGTTAACTTTTGTACAAAATGTAGTATGACCTTCTTAGGATATCTTAAAAAATAAAACCATTATATTTTACAGCGTAATTCATATTTAAAAAAATAGAATTCAAAATGCATTATTGTTTTAAATGTAGAATGAATACACTAAAGATGACAAACACTCAGCTGGTGTAGAGGAGTCCATAACTGTAGAGTAGAGATTGCAATTTTGAGTGTCTACACAGCTTAGATGCGTTAGATAAACTCTTCATTCATGGGTATTTGCATGTCTGCTTTGACATATTGTGTAGTACAAAGATAATCTTGCAAACAAATTTAGTCCATACACCTTGCATGACATGTTATTATAACATCCATCATTATCAGCTCAGTTTCAGAAGTGATCTTTGGAAGGAGCCCATCTGAGTCAGGTCACATGGTGAAGGTGTGATCCAGTCTGGTGCTGGTGGAGGGAGCCACACCTGCAGTGTGTTTTCAAAGCTGCAGTGTGCCTTCTCTGTGTTTGTCTGATTGAAACGTTCTTATTCCCTTTACCTGCTTTTTAGCTATGTCCAGTTTTCAAGCAAACTGAGTAGACAAGTTTGTCATTCATTAAAAGCCTGTGAATTACAAGAAACTCTTTGTGATGCATTTTCCAAAGATCCCTTTTGTTTGTTGGGGCGGGGGGAGGGGTGGGGGTGTAGTGATCCTTTTATGTAAACAAGTTTTCTTTACACTCAGATGTTTGTATCCCCCATCTTTCAAAGCAAATTAATCACCTGTCCAGCTTTTGGAAGACTTCTATACAAACAAACCCATCTGGAGCAATATGATGGAAACATTATGCAAAGTTAGAGGATGATTAGACTACCTCATCTGTCATCAGTAATAACCCTTAGGTTTCAGTGTCTTACGTCAGGGTTAAGAAACAACAATGTGTTTCCATACGTCAGTCTATGAAGTCAGGTGGCTGAGCGGTTAGGGAATCGGGCTAGTAAACAGAAGGTTGCCGATACCCAGCTGTGCCAAAAATTACATTGTGTCCTTGGGCAAGGCACTTCACCCTACTTGCCTCGGGGGAATGTCCCTGTACTTACTGTACGTCGCTCTGGATAAGAGCGTCTGCTAAATGACTAAATGTAAATGAAAAGAATCTTTAACAGAACTTACATGGTATAGTAGTGTCAACATTCTACCTTCAGTGATATTCAGCACATCATCAAGCTGGGTCAGTTGAACAGAGTTTACATAGGTCTAAATGTAATAAGGGCCTCATTAGAGGAAAAAAGGCAAACTTGGGTTTGCATGATGTGTCAAAAATGTTTTGCAATTTGAACTATGTATCAACCTTTTTGGATGAAGCCTGAGAACAAGGGTTTTATTGCCCACAACTGCTTCACTGTAACGGATATGCATATGACATGGAAGGTCTGGAATTTGGAATCATCTGGAATCTTTTTGACATGTTATTGTCATGTACATGTACAGAGATGCTGACCAGCCTGGACCTTCTACAACCGCAACAACAAGCACACGGAGGCCTGCACAGAGGAGGGGGGAGTGTGTGCGTGTGTGTGTGTGTGTGTGTGTGGGGGGGGGGGGGGGGGGGGGGGGGGTTGGGGGGTGGAAGGGGGGATCCAAGCAGGTCAAAATCTCCAACAGCCCAGTCAGAGCAGCCACACCACAGCTCTGAGCCCTGGAAAACAGAGAGCCCTCAGTATATTACTTTCATACATGCAGATTTGTTATTTTTGAACTCCCAGCTAACTAAGATATTTGTGACGTTTGCCCTAAGCTTCTTCAGAGGTACTTAATGTTGCCTCATCCAGACATTATAGGTACATTATAATAACGTTTGAATGGGGAACGTTATGAATGTACCTATAACGTCTCAAACAGACTGTGACATTCAGTGCCTCTGTAAGCCTTAAAGGAATGTTACAAATACCTTAGGTAGGTTCCTAGTACATCACAACTATTCTTAAAAATGTTATTTTAGGTAATACTCATAACGTTACTGACATTACTAACAGGGGATATAATGAGTGTACGTTCAGTAAACTTTTCTAACGTTCCTAAATCATCAGGACATTCAGAGGCCCCCACATGTCTATGTCCTGGATAGACTTGGGAAGTAACTTTCATCAGCTGACACCACAGGTACCTAACCATGACTGTGGAGAGTAAAACAGCATTGAGGTCTCTTCCGGGACATCATTTCGTTATCTGGGCAGTGCCTTGTAAAGTGCCGACTGTTCCTGGACTCTAACCAACAAAATACTGTTAGAACTATTTCTGATTCTTGATTTTTGGCTGTATTTTCTATAGTTACTATGTTGCTACGGATAGAAAATGAATTACATGTAAAATTAGCAGTGCAACTATCTAAGAAATCCAAAACAAGCAGTCGTTTCAAGTTCCTGTAAAGTGACAATAAAAGATGTGTCCTGAGTTTGTCACACCACAGAGAAATGTGTTCAGAACCACCCAGCCCAATTTGAATGATTGAAAAAATTATAGATTTTTTTTTCTCCCTTTTATGCAAGTTAGCAAGCTACTGTAGCATGTTATCGATACGGAACTAGCATGACTAAAATACCAAATAATGTTAGGTTATAAATAAATTACAGTTTATTAGTTTTAATAACAAGGTATGTGCTCTCTAATTACTAGAGTGTTAGGGGAAGGGCTATGCTCAGTGTCTCCATTGCATCATCAAGGCATGGTTTCAGCCCCGTCCAAAAAATCCTCAACACAAAAATTTTGAAAAACTGTTTAACAGTCTAACTACACAATTTAGTACTGTATAGTTAACAGTCATTGTAATGTGTTTAAGCAATACATTTCTAACATTTTAAATGTGTTCAGACAGAAAACTCGCAATTTACTTTACAGGGATTCTAATGTAACTGTAATTTTTTCAGATTTGGGTGAAAATGCTATTATAAAGTTCCTTGAATAAAAAGCAATCCAGAATATCTGCCATGTTTTGTAAAATGGACCACTGATGGCATTAGCAATATTATATGATACATCATATAATATTTTCCATGTGTTCTCTTTCTATTTCAACAGTCCTTATTAAAAGCACACTGTGAAGCCATACGTGAATGAGTAGAGGTCTCAGCTCTCTGAAGTTTAGGGGTGAATATATGTAGGGCTGTCTTGTTCATGGTAAACTTAACTTTCCAAATTACAATGCATACATATGAAAAGTTTCCGTCAAATCAGCCAATTGAAACATGAAAGATTTTTGGTTGATTCATTTGTTGGGAAGAAATGTAGTGGTAGATATGAGTAGATATCATAATTATGTCGGGGGAAAGAATGATTCATTCCAGAGCTTATAGTCAATGTTTTATTTAGTCAAACCATGCAAACAAATAATACATTACATTTCACATTTCATTATTTACTACACATCCACACTTTTTCTACAACAAAATTGCAGAACCATCTTCATTTTGCCATGATTTCCCAAATGGTGATAACATACAACAATGTGAATATTTAGAGCTTATGGACTATTTAACCTTTCTGTCAAACAGATTTAATGCATGGAAGTTTCCCAGCCTTGTGGATATATATCATAGGCTCCACAATCCCTGTTATAACTACAATAAAGAAACCAATATCACTAAGGATCAAATACTTTTTTTGAGCTATAATATTAATAAGAGGCACTGCTATAATCATTGGAATATAATTAATTCCCATCACTAACAGCATAATCAGAATAATCCGGAAAGCCCTCATCTTTATGTTATTTGTCGCTTTTTTCTCTCTGTCTCCATCACCTGGACCAGGACTTTTAAGAACCCTTAGAACAGCCATGCAACAGAACATATTTACAGAAAAGAACATCAGTATAATACTACATAGATATACACAGTAAATGTACATACAATCTACACATTTTAGGCTGAGAAAGCAAGACCCAATCACCAGGACCCAGACCACACCAGAACAGACCATCTTGTATCTCAGGAGCTTATACCTGAGGAACACCACAGGGTGGACCACTGCTAGGTAGCGCTCTAGACAGATACAACACTGAAACCATGGCCGACCAAAGTATACAAAGCCTGATGTAAAGAGTAGAATATACATGTAAAGCTGTTCTGTACAGTTGCTCTGCACAATGATTGCCAGTACACTGAACAGACAGAAGAGGATCTCTGTCAGAGCCAGGTTGAGACCAAATAAGTCTGAGGCCAACGCCTCACTTCCTGCCCTGGCAATCATCTGCAGGACATAGACATTGGAGGGGAGACCAAAGATGAGGTTCAACACTGTGGTGATGAGGAAGCTGTCAGGGTTGTTAGGAATGGTGGATGCATTTGTAGTTGAAGTGTTCCTCTCTTGGATGTCCCAAGAATGTGCTGCAAATTAAACGAAAGAGACTCAAAAAGAAGAAAAACTTTGTTTTAAAATATGTTTTTGATTTTAGTAGTCAATGTCAAAATTAAATACACATTAAATATTACACATTTAAATTTTTACAATAATGTAGTCAGACATGTTTAGGATAGATTCCTGTTTTTCAAAAAGCAATACACCAAACAATAAAACCAATATATTGTACTGTGCAATTCATATTTAGGAAATATAATTCAAATGACATTACTATGATATAGAAGACTAACACTCACCTCTTGCAGAGAACTCCATAACTAAGTAAAGAGTAAAAGTGTGAGTTTCCACAGCTTGGTAAGGTCAGACTCTTTATTCATGGATATTTGCATGCTTGTTTTCACATACAGTAAAGTACACAGTTGACCTTGCAAACAAGTGCAGTCCATGACCTGTCATAGCATGTTAATTTAAAATCCATCGTTATCAGCTCAGTTTCAGAAGTGATCTTTGGAAGGAGCCCATCTGAGTCAGGTCAGATGGTGAAGGTGTGATCCAGTCTGGTGCTGGTGGAGGGAGCCACACCTGCAGTGTGTTTTCAAAGCTGCAGTGTGTCTTCTCTGTGTTTGTCTAACGTTTTTGTTCCATTTACGTGCTTTTTAGTCCAGTTTTCAAGCAAACTTAGTATGCAAGTTTGTCATCCTTTAAAAATCCTTGCAAGAAACAATTAGTGATGCATTTTCCCTTTTGTTTGTGGTAGGTGGGGGTTGTTGTGATTTACATTTAGTCATTTAGCAGACGCTCTTATCCAGAGCGACTTACAGTAAGTACCAGGGACATTCTCCCCGAGGTGAGTGGGGTGAAGTGGCTTGCCCAAGGACACAACATCATTTTGCACGGCCAGAATCGAACCAGCAACCTTCTGATTAATAGCCCGACTCCCTAACCGCTCAGCCATCTGTCTCCTGATCCTTATTAGGCTATTTTGCACATTTATGTAAACAAGTTTTGTTTACGCTGAGGGATTTGCATCCCTCTTTAAAAGCAAATGGATCACCTGTCCAGCTTTCAGGAAACGTCTATGTAAACAAACCCATTCAGAGCCATGTCATGTCTGTGTCCACCTGTGTCCTGATATCAACTGTCAAACTCAGGTCAACACTGCTGCAGCTAGCTGCTGTAGCTACTTAACTCCTAGTGCCTGAACCCTCACAGCTAGCCAGCACACTCGTATGTTCCTCTGGAGAGTTACCAGATAAGCACCCGCGCTTGCGCTGTGTCGCTCATGAACGATCCATTCATTTTGAAGACATTTTTATAGGACAAGGGCGTATCTACTATTCTCAAAGTTATTTGTTCATTTTCTCGTGGCGGCGCATCGGCCGTTGCATAGGCCTAGTAGGCCATAGGAAACGATGTGTTCCCCACTCAACTGTCTTTGGGTATGATCCTCTCATTGATAATTACCTTCAGTAATGGAAGTATTCAGGGAGATGGCTATTCAATATTGATCACACACCCAAAAATATGAAATCATCTCAAAAAAAGATTTGTTCATTTGCATTTTTCAGGAGAATGATTCAAACTTCCCATCACTAGTGTCCACACGACTAGGCAGCATTGTTATAGCTTGTTTGCAATCACTTGACTTTTCTGATGTGCTGCTGCAGTGGTGGTATGCTAATGGTTCAATCTTTTTAGAACATGAAAAGTACAAAACATACAAAGATAGGGGATCTACATCTGTAAACATTCTTTGACTATCGATAGGTGAAATATTTTGCAAATTTTGCACACAAGACATACCAGACAGACTCCATCAAATAAAGTTGGGTAGCCTAAACAAAGTTAAAATTGACAGATGGCAAAAAAACGTGAGTAAGAGGTCTGATGAAGATCAACGTTAACATCAACTTACCCCTGGAGCCCCCCCCCCCCCCCCCGACACACACACACACACACAAGCACACACAAGCACACACAGTTTCACTTGTGTAATAACATTACAGCTAATCCATGAGGACAGCAGTTCCATTGAAACGACATGTTTTCCCTGTAAGTATTGCTAGTTACATAGTAGTTAATATAAACTTTTTACATTTAGTAATTTTTTCGGAGTGCAGGTGGAGGGGTCGCGGCGGGGGCTGTCACACAGCTCCAGGAAGGTGCTTAGAAGGTGTTAAAGTGGTGTTGACATTTGACATTAAAAACATTTGACATTAAAAACTTAATGTCAAGTGTTGCCAATAGATGCCATACTTCCGATACCTCTGAAAAAAGATTACATACAGAACTTAAAGATACAGAGAAAAAAAAAATGCTAAAACCCTTTTCAGAGTATGGTGCTTCTTGGACCCATTTCTGACTCTCTGCTACTTGAGAAGGGTTTTTCAAATTGGCCCAAAACGTCTTTATACATACCCTGTGTGTTTATAGAGGATAATAATTTATACATACCCTGTGTGTTTATACAGGATAATACTTTATAGAGGATCATGCCTTTTGCTGGGACACACTATCTCCTCCCCTCTCCCTCTGTGTTTTGGGAACTCCCTAAAGCCAAGCTCTCTCCACAAACACTCAACTGTGAAGGGCATGCAAACACTTTAATCCTATTGGCTGGTTTCCGCTGGGCTTCACCCAGCGCGTCTCTGTCGCCGTGGCGCTCCGCAGTTGTGAGCTGCTCCGTGTCGCGTCCTTGGACGGTGAACTCGCCTCACACGTCTCCTCAGCCGGCCAGCGAGCTGGGGGCTGGAGGCCTATGCATCCAACACCACTTTAACACCTTCTAAGCACCTTCATGGAGCTGTGTGACAGCCCCCGCCGCGACCCCTCCACCTGCACTCCGAACCCTCTCACGGGATGTGGAAAAGACCCGCGAAAGGGTGGTTGGATGGAAGCCAGTTGGGTGCGTGCGTTCAAATTCTTGCTCCATCCCTAAAGTCCACTTGGGGTTTTGCCCCCACAAATCTGCACAAGCGGGCCAGATGAACCCTTGTGTATTCCATGACCGGTGGTGGTGGTGGGAGGGGGGGGGGGGGGGGGGGGGGGGGGGTGGCAACCATCTCCTTTCCCCCCATCCAGGGTATCCAGCGCAGTGGAGAGGAATATAACGAATGCCTCCAGCACTGGGCATCTTCAGATTGCCTGCCAGAAACCCATGGAGCAGAGGGGGGCAATGCCAAATATCCAGCCTGTAATTTGCTGGACTGCGTGACTGCACAGATACTCATGCTGTCGAACGCACATAAGCACACACGTTCACACAAGCACGCACATACACTCATTCGTGCCGAAAGGAAGGCCTACTTGAAATGGACCGTCGGATTTCACGACACACGCAAGCTCACGCGCATACAACACGCGCACGGACACGCGCGACACGTTCCAGCTGCAGTCGGCCCAGATGTGCGAGAGTGCTGGACAAAGCTGGTGTGTGTGTGTGGATCTACCAGAGGAGAGGGGAGGATGCTTCCAGAAGCAGTCCCGCTCAGCGACAGTCACAGATAAACAACGGCTCTGGCTCTGACCCTGTCGACGGCTAGCAGAATGACCGCAACTGAACCGCAGGGTCGAGGCACGCCAAAAACCTGGCTCATAAAACGCATATGCTCATACAGGCTCCAGACCAAGAAATGTCTGTGTACACACACACACATACACACACACACATACATAAATACACACGCTCACTCTGATCTCTATCTCTGGTTCCCTCTCTTTCTCTTACACACATACACACACACACACACAGACTATTCGTCTCTCTAACATTACAGACATATTTAGACCTTTGATTCCAAAAAGATTTCTGTGTTTTTGCTGTAAATTCTTTGGCAACTTCAACAGAATCCAACAACTCAGTATAATAGGGAAACTCTGAGGGCTAATCTAGTTTCATCGTCTTATAAGGCCCGTACTAACACAATTAGCTAAATATGCGGTGCTTCTTAGACAGAATGCTCAGCTTGTTTTAATCTAAAATGGAGATTATATTCATTTTAAACTCATTTGAGGACCTGAAGTTTCCCAGGAGCATGCTTTGTCAATGTCCTAAAAGTAATATCAGTTCCTAAAGAGTCATTTGAGTGTGAGCAGGGGGGGGGGGGAGTGATGTGGGGAGAGTTTTAAGGAGAAAGAGAAAAATGGGTCACAGCTGCTCTCTATCTTTCCACAGCAACCCCACTCCCCTCTCCCCTTACACACACACGCACACACACATATATGGAGAATTGTGTGTACGGACCTTCAATTTTACTTGTTTATTTTTTCATGCTGGAAAAAAAAGACCCATCCCACATACCACAGACCGGGTGACCTTAACCTCCCTCAGACGAGGGGGAGGAGGGGAGGGAGAAGGGAGAAGGGGGGGAGGGAAAAGAGGGTAAGGAGGAGAAGGGTAGGAAGGAGAGGGGAGGGTGGAGAGGGGTAGGGAGGAGAGAGGAGGGAGAAGAGGGGAGGGAGGAAAGGGGGAGGGAGGAGTATGGGATCGAGGGGAGGAGAGGGGTAGGGAGGAGAAAGAAGGGAGGTAAGGGGGATGGAGGAGAGAAGGGACTTGGGTAGGGGGAGGCTGGAGAGGGGAGGACAAGACAGGATTGGAAAGAAAGAAAGAAAGAAAGGGAGGGAGGGGCCAGGAAAGGGGGAGTCGAGGCTAGTGTACTTTTTGCACGGAGGGGGCGGCAACGCGTGTCCTGCACCTTTACCTGTTTGACCATGTGACCCTCCCAACCAGTCCTGCTCCAGCCTGGCAGACAGGACCCAGATTGACAGATTGATGTTTATTCTTACCGCTGTCGACACCATATTGAATGTTTGCAGACAATCTAGTTTCGTTTGAATATAATGCAAATACAGAGAAGAGAAAGAGACCGACAGAGGGATGGCCGGCAGGGAAAGGAGGGGAGGGAGAGAGAGAGACGAGAGCGTTCGGCCCTGACCCACTCCCGTGAGGGGACCACATGACAGGGGGGTAGTGAGGCTCCTTCTGCCCAGTCCCAGCTCCCTGGACACGGGCACTACCAGGACAGCACATGGGTCCTCAGTTCAACTCTGGGGAACTGTGGATCTCTCTGTTTACCTCCCTGCCTCTCTCTCTCTCTCTGTCTCACTGTATCCTCTTCGGTGTGTCTGCCGTGTAACGCTTAAAGGCATTCCAAAGCCAAACTCGTATTTCTGTCTCTTTCTCTCTTGTTCACTCTTGCTTTGTCTCTCTTTTGCCCTTCTCTCTCTCTCTCTCTCGCGCTCTCGCTCTCTCTCTCTCTCTCTCTCTCTCTCTCTCTCATTCTCTCCCTCGTCCTCCCGCTTCCTCAGTCCTGGTGTGAGGCGAGCCATGATCCCCTCCTGGATCAGGTTTCCACACAGCAGCTGGCAGGCCTGCTCCTGACCGAGGGAACAAAAGCAGTGGCTAACCCGCCTTCTCTCTCACACACTCTCTCTCTCTCCTATCTCTCTCTCTCTCTTATCTCTCTCTCTCTCTTTTTCCTATCTCTCTGCCTCTCTCACACTCTCTCTCTCTCGTTCTCTCGCTCTTTTCCCATCTGTCTTTTCCTATCCCTCGTTCTCTTTCGTCTGGCCTGCCCCCTGTCTGACTTCCTCTGAGTCCATCTATCTGTTTCACTCCACGCCACACCATTTCTTTCTCCCTCTTCCCTTCACCCCCCCCCCCCCCAGCCCCCCCCCCCCCCCCCACGCTTTTTCAGTCGGGCCTCTCAGTAGTCTCGCCCTGCCCCCGCTCAGACTCCAAATGTCTTATCATGAATCAGTCTAATGTAATCTAGACTAGCCAAGCAAAATGATTGGTCTGGTCCGAGCACTCCCACACACCTCCCCACACATAAACACATGGGAGCGCACACACACACACACGCGCACACACGCCTGCAAATGTTTACCTCAGACTCGATGCGCGACTTATCCAGGGGAGCCTACACACACACACACACTTCGTAATGCACTTGGAGCCTCGTGCGTGCTTGTGTTGCACGGAGGAGGAAAAACAGGAAATTGGTAGCGTCTCGCTCCTCTCTGCCAAGTTTAGACTCCTAATTGAGCTAGTGCTTTCCCCCACAGTACCTCATTAGAGAGGGAGAGACAGAGGGCTGGGGGGGGGGGGAGAAGGGGGCCGAGGAAGAGATACGGAGGAGGAGAGAGAGAGAGGCACGGGATCGGTGAGGGAAGAAAGGAGAAGGAGAAGAGCCAAAAGGGAGATGGAGAGGGAAAGGAATGGAGAGAGAAGAGAAAGAGAAAGGGGGGTGAAAGAAGAGGAGAGACGTGGACTTTTCTTCGGGGACTGATCGCGGCAAAATGCAACGTCACTCTGATGCCCTGCGGCAGGCCATGTCAAGAATCCCTTTTCCCTGTTGATGTGGCTTGCCTGTCCTGTCAACTCCAAAGGAAAACCTGGGCTCCGACACCCCTACACACGCAGACTCCGACGGCCCTGTTTTCACCTGAAAACGTTCCACTTTCCCGCACGCTTATCAGACCTTCACGTCCTCCACCTCCTCGCAGGCGGAAACCCCTCCCTCCCTCCACCCCTCCCTCCACTCCCGAGCTTCAAACGGCGCTGGCGCCCGTGCCGGGGCTGTCACCGGCACTGCCGCGGCCCGCCAGACGCATCACAGCATGGAGAGCTGCCACAAACAACACCTCTGAAGAGCGTTTTTTTTTTTTTTCCTGATATGCTCATCTCATGCTCGCGCACATCAAGAATGACTTGTGGTGTGTGTGTGTGTGTCTGTGTGGGGGAATGGGGGGGGGGGGGGGTCTGTAGGCATGTGTGCGTGCGTGCGTGCGTTTGACAGAGAGAGAAAGATATGAGAGAGAGATGGAGAGGTGGCTGACACATAGAAAGACAGAGGGAGAAGGATGATTCATGGATGACGCCTAACCACGTCTGGAGAGCGGTGGTGGGCCTGCTCCCACCAAACAAAATAAGAAAACAGTTTATCATAAGACTCGTGAAAATGATGTTTTCCCCTCATTTCCTATTGGCTGGTAATATAAAAGTTTGATGCAGCCCAGCCTTATTTCAGATCTCAAACAAGCGTTTGGCTTCAGCCGTGCTATACGCTATTTTGCGAAGAAACTTATTTGTAGAATACGATCCTTTGTAAGTATAAGTTATGGCTCATTATTTTGTTGGAATTCAATTTCGGGGCTCTGTGTTAGGGTCGGTGGTTGCCAGCCGTGTCTGTGAATATTGCATTGATGGATCGGCAAGCAAATCTATCTTCGGTTTTTCTTTCCAATTGCTCTAAACCAGAGTTTGAACATGCATTGATTTTCCGTGGGGGACTTGTGTGTCATCTGCTCCCATCTCCAGCACACAGCCCGGGGCTGCTAGCACCTCTGCTCTGCCGCTAGTGTCCCAGCCACACCCTGGCTGCTTCGATCGGGGCGTGAAATCGGACAACAGACATAGTCCTCCTCACCAGACGTTTGACAACAATATCCATGAGATCAAATCATGTCTTTTGTTCAAGGCTACACATTAGACCAGACTTAGCAGAACCCTACACAAAGCATACTCATTCAGTGCCCCCCCCCCCTCCCCCATCCAGAACCTGGGCTGCACCTAACTCTAGCTCACTCTCATTTCCTGTCCCCTTTGCTCTCTCATTCTCTCGCCTTCGACGCCCTCCGTTCCTGTGTGAAAAGGTCTCTCCACCTCCGTCCATCCATCTCTCCTGATGTCTTTCAGCTGGATGCCGTCAGACGCGGACCTTTGAAAGAGCCCGCTGCCGTGGATCTGAAGCCCATCAAATTGATACTTAACTCAGAGAAATCTTGAAAGGCTCGGGGACCATGCATATTTAAACAGCACCACATACGGCTGGGGCTCAGCCCGGCGCAGCGCAGCGCGAGCATCTCTCTCTCTCTCTCTCTCTCTCTCTCTCTCTCTCTCTCTCTCTCTCCCTCTCTCTCTCGCTCTCGTCCCTCCTTTTTCTACCCCTGTTCTCCTTTTTTCTACTTTCATTCTCCGCAAGGCCCTCCCACCTCCCATCTCCATTTCTCACTTTTTCCATTCTCTCGTTCCCTCTCCCCCTCTCTCCCTCTCTCTCCCCCTTCCTCTCTCTTTGCCCACCCATGTGTCGGTGGCTCGAACTGGTCTGGAGCATCACAGCAGAGAGATAAAGAGAGAGAGTAGAGAGAGAGAGAGAGAGAGAGAGAGAGAGAGAGAGGAGAGAGAGAGAGAGAGAGAGGAGAGAGAGAGAGAAAACATACAGAAATGGGGAACAAGACCCAGAGAGGAGGAAGGAGACAGGAACCTAGAGAGGAGGAAGGAGACAGGAACCTAGAGAGGAGGAAGGAGACAGGAACCTAGAGAGGAGGAAGGGAGACAGGAACCTACAGGAACCTAGAGAGGAGGAAGGAGACAGGAACCTAGAGAGAGAAGGAGACAGGAACCTAGAGAGGAGGAAGGAGACAGGAACCTAGAGAGGAGGAAGGAGACAGGAACCTAGAGAGGAGGAAGGAGACAGCGACTAAAGGGAGAAGGGAGGAGAGTCTAATGGAGACTTGCCTTGAGAGCCACCTCCAGAGTGTTTGAGCTCCAGTAGTGGCGGCATCAGGGGCCTGTGTGAGAGGGAGGCAGGGCAGCTAACAGGGGCCTGTGTGAGAGGGAGGCAGGGCAGCTAACAGGGGCCTGTGTAAGAGGGAGGCCAGGGCAGCTAACAGGGGCCTGTGTGAGAGGGAGGCAGGGCAGCTAACAGGGGCCTGTGTGAGAGGGCGGCAGGGCAGCTAACAGGGGCCATTGTAAGAGGGAGGCAGGCAGCTTAACAGGGGTCCCTGTGTGAGAGGGAGGCAGGGCAGCTAACAGGGCCCTGTGTGAGAGGGAGGCAGGGCAGCTAACAGGGGCCTGTGTGAGAGGGAGGCAGGGCAGCTAACAGGGGCCTGTGTGAGAGGGAGGCAGGGCAGCTAACAGGGGCCTGTGTAGAGGGAGGCAGGGCAGCTAACAGGGGCCTGTGTGAGAGGGAGGCAGGGCAGCTAACAGGGGCCTTGTGTGAGAGGGAGGCAGGGCAGCTAACAGGGGCCTGTGTGAGAGGGAGGCAGGGCAGCTAACAGGGGCCTGTGTGAGAGGGAGGCAGGGCAGCTAACAGGGGCCTGTGTGAGAGGGAGGCAGGGCAGCTAACAGGGGCCTGTGTGAGAGGGAGGCAGGGCAGCTAACAGGGGCCTGTGTGAGAGGGAGGCAGGGCAGCTAACAGGGGCCTGTGTGAGAGGGAGGCAGGGCAGCTAACAGGGGCCTGTGTGAGAGGGAGGCAGGGCAGCTAACAGGGGCCCTGTGTGAGAGGGAGGCAGGGCAGCTAACAGGGCCTGTGTGAGAGGGAGGCAGGGCAGCTAACAGGGGCCTGTGTGAGAGGGAGGCAGGGCAGCAGGACCCACTGGCACCCAGCAGCACTCTGTTGGAGATGAGCTGGAAAGGCATTACACAGCATCTGCCGGCACAGCACCGCGCCACACAACACACACTCAATTCAGAGGACTCCTCTGAGGACTCATCGTAACACACTAGCCAATCCAATACAACGTGACAAAACACTGCATACGATTCAACGCACGCAACCCAGCACATCATGCACCTACGCGTCACAACTCAGTAAAAACATGACAAAACACACGCAGCACGACGAACCGCAGCCCAAATCGACGCGACACTTTTGAATGCACACAGTGCGCCACGACGCACAGACACAATTCACTGCTGAAACGACAGAGGAGAGACGGTTCCCGACGGCCCAGCCGCCCCGCTCGAGCGAGAGGAACCTGGGGTAAACGTTTCTGTCCTGGCTCATTAAGCAGGGCCGGCGGTGGAGAGAGGAAAACAAACGTAGGGGGAACCCGAGAACGCTCATCTTTCAACATATGTTCTCCTCCCATTACAGTGGGAGAAGTCTCATGTTGTGTTACTGGATCACCTCTCCCCGGGGGGGGGGGGGGGGGGGGGGGGGGGGCGGGGGGGGTTATAAACAGTGTATGAGCTCGACTGTGAGTTCCAGTGAGTTGGTGGACGGGTGTGCTGTGAGTTTTAAGCGGGAGGAGTGTGGGTTTCTTTATACTGAAAATGGCAAATCCCTCCCCCCCCACCTCCCTCCATATTTTGGATTGAGACAATTATTCATATTCAATATTCAACAGCCGCCGCATCCTCAGCTATCCTCAGCAGGGGGAAAAAAAGCTGTCCCGCCCATATTTGAAAACAAACCTACGCCCTGCTTTCAAGCGAGGGGCGTCTCTAACTACCCCTCTGGGTAGTTAGAGAAGGATCTAGAAGGAGACATTTACTGGACTCCTGTTCAAAGCTTGAGGAGAAGGAAAAGAGGCAGAAGCAAAAGTAAGGGGAAAAGAGAGAGAAGGATCAAGGCTGAGAGAAGGCCAGAGAAACCCGTGAAAAAGCAGGAGGCTTAGAGAGATAGCAGCAGGAGGAGGAGTGAGAACAAGGACAGGGAAAGAGAGAGCAGTGGAAATAGAATGTCAGGGATTGAGGAAGAGGCTGAGGGGGTACTACTGCACCCCTGTGCGTGTGTGTGTGTGTGTGCACATCTAGGGGGTTGGTGAGGTTGCCATAGGGTTGAAACAGCACAGCGGGCTACCAAGTTCATTACTGTGCAACTGCATTCAACCCATGATAAACACTCTACTGTAGATAGAACAACACATTTTACCCAGTCCACAGAGGCTCTCTCTCTCTCTCCTCTCTCTCTCTCTCTCTCTCTCTCTCTCTCTCTCTCTCTCTCTCTCTCTCTCTCTCTCCTGCTCACTGAATGTCTCCCTATCTCTGTTCCGGTCTCTCTCTTTCTCTTCCTCTCCATGGCTCTTTCTGTCCTTAAAACAGATGAACAGGTACCTCCAGCAAGTACAGTATGTCGCCAGCCGGTACAATGTGTTAACGGTGGCATTTCCCTTTTCCAGGGCCTGAGATGGCGCCAATGGCGTTCCTAGCACGACCTTGGCCTGGTCGTCCGAAAGGCCTCCTCACGCCTCCTCACGCCTCATCTCCCCCGCCACACCACTACCAACACTCACAGCTTTCCCCACGCCTTGCACCCCCCTCCTCCTCCTCCCCCCCCCTCTCCCCCGAGGCCTCCTTGAGAAGGGCTGCCACGTCTCCGGGACGGCCCATCTCCCCCCCCCCCCACCACCTCGAGGTCGGGGGCAGGCGCGTCCGAGTCTTTGCCCCGGAGCGGAGAGTATTGATTTCGCTGCGACTTCCACAGTTCAGGAGCAGATGGGGCTCAAACAGGACACTGGCGACAGTCAGCAGCGATGAGCGTCAAGGCGCCCGACAGCTCACCAGCGGTGACACTGTCTATATCCAGCCACTCACCATCCGTCAGAGAGACAGGAGGGAGAGGCGTGTGTGTGTGTGTTTGAGAAGGTGAGAGGCAAAGACAACTTTCTCTCTTAGAAGTGCGCTCTGACGCCGTACGTCCCGTCCCGTCGTTCGATGCGATTGATGTGGAGGCAGAAACTGTACAGCGTGGCGCTGTGTGACTGCTCCTCTGGGAGACTGCTCTCCTCTGTGTGACTGTTTCTCTGGGAGACTGCTCTCCTCTGTGTGACTGTTTCTCTGGGAGACTGCTCTCCTCTGTGTGACTGTATCTCTGGGAGACTGCTCTCCTCTGTGCGACTGTTTCTCTGGGAGACTGCTCTCCTCTGTGTGACTGTTTCTCTGGAAGACTGCTCTCCTTTGTGTGACTGTTTCTCTGGAAGACTGCTCTCCTCTGCTCCTCTGGGAGACTGTTCTTCTCTGTGTGACTGCTCCTCTGGGAGACTGCTCTCCTCTGGGTGACTGCTTCTCCGGGAGACTGCTCTCCTCTGTGTGACTGTTTCTCTGGGAGACTGCTCTCCTCTGGGTGACTGCTCCTCTGGGAGACTGCTCCCCTCTGTGTGACTGGTTCTCTGGGAGACTGCTCTCCTCTGTGTGACTGCTCCTCTGGGAGACTGCTCTCCTCTGTGGGACTGGTTCTCTGGGAGACTGCTCTCCTCTGTGTGACTGTTGCTCTGGGAGACTGCTCTCCTCTGTGTGACTGTTGCTCTGGGAGACTGCTCTCCTCTGTGTGACTGTTTCTCTGGGAGACTGCTCTCCTCTGGGTGACTGCTCCTCTGGGAGACTGCTCTCCTCTGGGTGACTGCTCCTCTGGGAGACTGCTCTCCTCTGTGTGACTGGTTCTCTGGGGGACTGCTCTCCTCTGTGCGACTGTTTCTCTGCACGTGACCGTGTGCACAGACACCGTGACGATCCTGTAGATAACGGTGTGACTGTTCCCCCTGTGTTACCATGCGATCGGGTCCCTCCGTGTGACTGTGTGACTGTCCCCGTGCTTGCAGCCATGTGACAGTTTCTTTCTGTGACTGCGCGTCCATTTGTCCAGTCAATGTGTGCCCTGCTGTCGGGGGGTGGGGGGGGGGTGGGGGGGGGGGGGGGGGGGGGGGTGGGGGGGGGGGGTTGGGGTGCTACACAACCCTGTGGTCAGTCCCGTCATTCCGGAAGTGTGAACTCATCTGAGGACTGGAGGAGTCGGCAGGCAGAACAGGGTTTTCTTTCTCGACCATGCGCCAGAGCTTGAGGGAGGGGGAGATAGAGGCTTGGAGGTGAGAGAGGCGGGTGGAGGGGAGGGAAGAGGGAGGGAGGGAGAGGAGATAGTCGTTCTGAAAGGAGCGTTTGGGAGACAGGACCTCAGGATATGCCATTTTGGAAGCAGCTGGTGCCTTGGCAGGATTTGACGGCAAGGAAGAGAGAGAGAGAGATAAAGAGAAAGGGAGCAGGGGGAGAGAGGGGAGCTGACAGATAAAGATGGAAGGCATCAAACACCCACACATCATCCTCTTCTTCCTCCCTCCCTCTCGTCCTCCTCTCAGGGCTTCATCAGTCAACACTGTTAGAGACACCACACAAACCCTGTGTGCCAACCCCCCCCCCCCGCCCTCCTTCACCCTCCCCCCCCCCCTCCACCACCCCCACTCCCCTCCCCGCACGCCCCACCCGGAAACAAAACCCTGGCTTTCAAACGAGCGTGCACATCACAGCTCGCTAGTTCACTGTCAACGTTTCAAAGGCCAATACAGAAGTTCCCTGTACTTGGCGCCAAGTCGACAGTATCTTTTCTCCCATCTACAAGGATTCTTAGTACTCTGCAATTGGGAGCACAAAACGAGTGCTTCTGTTCTTCTCAGTGCAGCCTTTTCCCGCTTTCCAACGCATGGTCCGCCGCCTCCGCCTCGATGAACGCGGTTTACGCCAAAGTCATCCAGAAGGCAATTAAAGAGCTTACTTTTCCTCATGTCCAGGGATCACAGGGAGATGTGAGTGGAATTAAAAGGTAAGAATCTCATAATTACCGGGGAAAAAAAGGACGCAAAAATATATTTGATATGCACAACAATCTGCGGTTCCTCCAGTGTCTTATCAAAGGTTTATCTGGCCCAATCCAAGCCTGGGTGATTAGAGCGAATTACCGGATGGAAAACCCTACTAGGATTCTAACATAGAGAGCATAACTACCCGCTGTTCTGCACCAGCCCCCTTCACAGATTCCTGATAACCACACCCTAAGTCCCAACTCCCCGATACCGACAGAAGGATGAAACGAAGGAAAACTGTGGAAAACCTAAAGGAAAGTGGTGGAAAGGAAAGGTTGAGAGTCAGGGATGGAGTTTTTTTTTTCCAGGGGGGGGGGGGGGGGGGGTGGCATAGGCTGTTGCGACCAGTGCGTGGCTGTTGTGACCGGGGCGGGGCTAGAGGGATCCCGGGGGGGGGGGGGGGGGGGGGAGAGAAGGAGTCTTCACACTTCTCAAAGTCCTGCCAGATCAGCACAAGGTTTCTGCTGGAGACCAAAACACGTTGGCAGTGAGCTCTCCCCGATAAGGATGTGATGATACAGTGAGATGATGGAGAGATTCGGGAGGGAAGGACAGAGAGAGAGACATCACTAATGCCCTTCGAAAGAAATGCCCTGATTACAAAAAATGATGAAGGAGAGGATAAAAGTTCTTGTAACTTTGGAGCTATCTGAAGAAAAAGTCTGCCAATAAGTGCACTGCATGTGATTATACACTTGAAGTTTCGAAGCCTAGATAACAATTAGATACACAAAAATCCATAAATGAGTACAGGCAGAACTGTCTGTTTTTGCACACGTTTCTATGTCAAACACACACACAAACACCAAACTAAACACAGGTTCCCGGGGAGGGGTATTAGATGTACGTAGAAACACTCCCACGTAGAAATGCTCCAGAGAAGGTGCATTAGATGCGTAGATAGGCACACACTCTCCCGAATCAGGCTTCTTGGGAAGGTGCATTAGATAAGATGATATATACACTACCTCAGACAAACTGGCAGGATACTTTTACTTTGCCCAGAGCATTATCTTCCCATGCTATGCTCCTGGAGACATTGAGGAAGGAAATGAGATAGAAAGCAACAAATAAAACACATGTTGTATTTGGCTACAGGGGGGAGATGAAAGCAGCCCTGTTCTCATTGAGAGGAGAACTGAGAAATGCCCTCTGTCCTCAACCGGATTGCTTGGTTGCCCTCTAGATACATTTCTCTCTTTGTCTTTCTCTTTGTCTCTCTCCTCCCTTTAGATATGTCTCTTTTCATCGTCTCTCTCGCCGCTCTCTCTCTCCTCTTTCTTTCTCTCTCTCTCTATCTCTCTCCTCTTTCTTTCTCTCTCTCTCTCTCTCTCTCTCTATCTCGCACGCCAGGTTTCAAAGAGAGCGAGGCACAGCATGGTGGAAATGAAGAGACATCCGGGGGAGAAGATGAGAGGCCAGTCTGTCTGCTCTACTCAACCTCCCACCCAACATGATCTGGGAAAAGAGACCCAGAACGAAATCAATATCTCCTCTCTTTATGCCTCTCTCTCTCTCTCTCTCTCTCTCTCTCTCTCTCTCTCTCTCTCTCTCTCTCTCTCTCTCTCTCTCTCTCTCAATCTCTCTCTCCCTCTCGGCCTTTCTCTTTCTCTATGGATCTCCGGAGTGTGATTAAAAGCTTAGTGTTTCACAATGGGTGTGTGTGGGAGAAAAAGGGAGCAGGGAGCACAACAGAAGGGGGATGGACCACAGGTCTGGCAACCCCCGGACATCTGTCCACACTGACACAGGAAGAGAAGAAAGCCAAACCAGGAAGCCGGACATCAAAATCGAACCCTGGGCTACACGAGTCAACACACTGATGTGTATTCCTGACAGTATGCTGAAGTGGAATAACCGGCTCCTTCCCAAACCATCTCTACTACAATGAAAGAGGGACAAGCTTAATGGTGTACAGCTGTAGCAGATTTGATAGCAGAAGGCAAACTCTAAACTAAGTTTCTGTCCTCTGACAGTTCCTCATCTCGGGGGTTGGGTTGACATATCGGCGATGGAGAGAGAAGTATGAAATGCATCAAAACAGCAGCTGCCTTTCGAGTGGCTTTCCATCACCTAAGTCAGCTAAGAAGCATCCGGAAGAAAATCCAAAAACGTACGTACGCACGCACACACAGACAGTACACACACACACACACAGGCATTTGGACATATTAGGGTTCACACACTGTCAAGACACGCACACTGAAACACGCTCAAACCCTCATTCTGAGTAGCTGTGTGCACACACCCTGTTAATTACGATGCACAATTTGATTCATGTTCCCCATATGTTCCTTCTGACACATTTGATGAAATTGTGCTTCACTCAATGCTGAGGACTTCACACCTGTCACGCTGGAAAAGTTTGCGTAAATCACAAGATATATCAAGAAAACCCCAAAGATATTTAGCGGCAAACTAAAAAACCACACCGACCGTGTAAACCTAAGCCAGGGTGCTGTGAACACGTTAGTTAGGGGTTTGTTTTACGATCCTCTCAGTGGTTTGAGAGCAGCCTGAACGGGGGTTACTGGTGTGTTTCCCTCCATGTCCCTCATTAGACAGCGTGCTATACGAGCGGAATCTTCCAGACCACAGAACCAGGTCTTGTCAAAGCGATTAGCTGCTCTCACACATGCTGGCTGGGTGTGAGGAGGGCTGGATGACTGGTTGATTGGCTGGGTAATGGACTGGAGGGCTGGTTGGGGTGATGGATGGAATGATGATTGGGTGGTTGGTGGGTTGATTGATTGGATGATGGATTGATAGGCTTGATGGATGGATGAATGGATGGTTGGGTGGATGACTTGCTGGCAGACTTATCTTGCTGTGGTCCCAGGCATCGTTCTGCAATTAGAATTCAAGAACGGCGACTTGAGTGACAACAACATAAGCAGTGTAAACACTGTCAGCATCACAAAAACAGACATTTCAGCGCTGAAAAGTCATTATAAAGAAGCAAACTAAAGCATGAGAGCACAGACAGGCATTAAAGCATGCTGGTTGTTTTAAAGTGATTCCATATCTACAAAAAAAACGTATCTACAAAATCTATCACACACACACAAACACACACACACCCTTCCTCCCCTTACGGAGTGCTACAGTAGCAACACAAAGCCAGTCGACAACACAGCGTTGGGGATGACAGTTGACAGTGTGGATAAAAGCCAGTCTCGGTGACAGCACACTACGGGGTGTCACACTGACGGGGCGGGGGAGGAGGAGGGAAGAGAAGGCTCAGGTCTGGGAGGAAGGATAGGGGGATGAGGTGGAGGTGGAGAACAAGGAGGAGAGGAGCTGTGTGTACAGTTAGTGGGGGAGTTTCCCCCTCCGGCAGTGAGACTCTAATTGACTGCCGAGTTGACACGGCCACTTTTGGAGTCTTTCAGACTGTGACTTGTACACACACACACACTTCTACACACACACACACACACACACTTCTACACACACACACACACTTCTACACACACACACTTGTACACACGCATGTACACACACACACTTGTACACACACACACTTGTACACCGTCAGGAGACTGTGTGAAAGTGACTTGTGTGCTGCCCTACTCTCGTTTCTCCCCGTCGTGACTGTCTGGGTCTGGGTTGTTTTCCTAACCTAACACCCCCCTCCCCCCCACCCATCTCTCTCCAGGAGATCCATGCTGTCATAGTAGCTCTCTCCCCCCTGGGAAACAGCCCTCCCTGGGCAGGGGAACGGGACTGAGACAGGCCGGCTTCTGGTGCTCTGGTCATCGGAATGCTCCGCTGGGATCAATGCAAATGGAGCTCTCAGGTCCACGCGGAGGTAATGGCATATGGGGGGCTGAGACATGGTGGGGGGGGTGCTGGGGTAAAGGAGATGAGAGGATATCCGGATGAATGGATGGATGAGTAGATGGGGGGGGAATGGAGGAGAAGTGGAGCGAGGGATGGGAGGAGGTGGTCACTGTAGCCCTGCCCAGAGGTCCTCTGGGGGCCAGATGGCAGTGCTCTATACTCTGTGGCTCTCTGTGACAGCAGGGCGTTTGTATGCGTGTGTGTGCGTGTGTGGTGGTGTGGTGTGGTGTGGGTGTGTGGGTTTGTGTGGGTGTATGTGGTGGGGGGGGGGGGGGGGTTCTGCATTTTCCCTTTCACACAGAGGCACATGCACAGCCATACAGGTTCACTTAAACACACACACAAACACGCACACACACATCTCCCTGATTTCTGGAGAGTCTCTTCATCACCCTCTGATTAGGTGCATGACACAGGAGCTGAATGAAGCTGCTCTTGACATTAGACTGGAGCTAGGGGAGATAGAGGCTGTAGCTAGGGGAGATGGAGGGATATGGAGGCTGTAGCTAGGGGAGATGGAGGGATATGGAGGCTGTAGCTAGGGGAGATAGAGGGATATGGAGGCTGTAGCTAGGGGAGATAGAGGGATATGGAGGGCTGTAGCTAGGGGAGATAGAGGGAGATGGAGGTTGTAGCTAGGGGAGATAGAGGGAGATGGAGGCTGTAGCTAGGGGAGATAGAGGGATATGGAGGGCTGTAGCTAGGGAGATAGAGGGAAATGGAGGCTGTAGCTAGGGGAGATAGAGGGAGATGGAGGCTGTAGCTAGGGGAGATGGATGCTGTAGCTGGGGAGATGGAGGCTGTAGCTGGGGGAGATAGAGGCTGTAGCCGGGGGAGATGGAGGCTGTAGCCGGGGGAGATAGAGGCTGTAGCCGGGGGAGATGGAGGCTGTAGCTGGGGGAGATAGAGGCTGTAGCTGGGGGAGATGGAGGCTGTAGCTGGGGGAGATAGAGGCTGTAGCCGGGGGAGATGGAGGCTGTAGCCGGGGGAGATGTACACTAGAGGACCAGGAGTCAGGAAGACTGTAAGGCGAGAGACTGTGGAAGAGAGCCAGAAACCCTCCTTCAGAGAGAGGGCATGTCGTGTAGCTCTACACCGTTCTAAATACAGAATGCTTTTGTCTGTTCTCCCTACGGCAAACTTTCTATTGAATACAAATGTCCATGTGTAGAATGCAGATGGATGAGACCAACACTCAGTGTCTGCTGAAGGGTGTTTTCAAACCCGCTCTTTGATTATGGAGGGATGTTTCAATCAGCCCCCTCCCCCGAATCCCTTCACCTCATCACTTCCTGCTCTCACTCACACACACACACACACACACACATGCACACACACCCACACATGCACAGACACACATGCACGCACACAGACACACTCACACAGACTCACACATATGCACAGACACCCTGACACACGCACATTCATTCACACACACGCATATTTCCATGGCCGGGTCTTAAGTGCTGCTTCGCTTTGGCCACTCACTGTCATTAGGAATTACCGCTAAATAAATAACCATCAGAGACACACACGCACACACATACACACACTTTACACACACCTCATCACCGCCCTGTGCACTGATTCCAGCCACATACATCATTCATCAAGTGGATGCTTAAGCTGAATTATTAGCATGTTTTATTCAGTGGGGGCAGCTCTTTAAGACAGACATGGATGTGGCGTTGGAGGGGGGGGGGTGGGGGGGGGGGGGGGGCGCTAAGCGTTTGGACAGGACCGAACACGACCGGGATTAAAAAGTCATGAGCCAGATGAGGTGGGGTGGATGCAAGTTTAATGTCGACAGAGCTTCCGACAGCTTCACGGTGCCTTGGCCCCATCTGCAAGCCGGGGGGCGGCTGGGGACAGCAGGGAGTAGCTGCTGGGGTTCAGACTGGGAATGTAGGCTAGAAGGCCTTTCTGTCCCAGCTGGGACTGCGTACCTCGTAGCACGTGCTGTCGTTGTTCGTGGGTTTGATGTTTTTCATCCAGTTGAGTATCGACCGGACTGCAACACCGGACTGGAACACGGTTCTCCTCCTCTTAGATATCGTCTTAGATCTCTCTCTTCCGCTCTCTCTCTCTCTCTCTCTCTCTATCTCTCTCTCTCTCTCTCTCTCTCACACACCACACTCGTCCTAAGGGGAATACCATTCAGGTGTTGCTTGCTGAGAAACTAGTCTTCTCTAGGAAAACACTTGAAACGTTGTTGAAAAGCTCATTTTTCACCTACAGCACAACCATAGACTCCCTCAATTAGTGTGACACACACAATCTCACACAAACTCTTTCTCTCTCTCTCTCTCACACACACACACACACACACACCCACACAGACGGTAGTATAATGCAATGAAGGCGTTTCTGCAGTTCTGTTAGCGAATCAGTGGTGAAGGTAGTTAACATGGGTCTCATCGTCACCTAAAAAATAACAGACAATATCCTCTACCCTATCTGGAGGCCATACAATCCCTAACGACTCCTTTGATGCCACTGTAGTCGCTGCAGAGTCATTTGTTGTCGGGTCTCCCATAATCATTTTCCTCTTTATTGTGTCCCCGGTGGGCAAATTACCACAGCCCATAATAATCATGAGGACATTCTCATCAGGAAGTGAGTGGTCATCTCTGTGTGTTAGCGGTCCCGTCCTCAGAGTGAGGGGGGAGAGGGTTTGAGACGGATGATTGTCTTTCCGTCCCCTACGGCGTTCGGGCCGGATCAAGGCGGACATGACTGTCCCACCACCCTGGGCGACCGTCGTTCAGGCAGGAGGCACACGGAACCCCCCCCGTCCCTGCGGTGTGGAGGGCACACACACCTGCCCGTACCTGCGTGTGGACGGGCACACACACCCCCCCCCGTCCCTGCTTGTGGAGGGCACACACACCCCCCAGCTACCTCGCCGTGTGGAGGGGCACACACACACACGCAAGGCTGAGGCGGTCGCGCTGAGCCGACCAGTACTCGGCCGTTCGGATGTGAACACACGCGTGCACATTCGCTTCCACAAGACACCTGGACTCCAGTGTGTGGTGGGGTTTGAGTGTGTAGTGTGTGCATATTCGACTTTTCTGCGCCCAACAGATAGGATGGCAATCTCTTAATTGCATATGCTTGCCCGAAGTCTCCTGGCCGGACAATTAGAACACACAACTCCCCATCACAGCTCATAACAGGCCAAGTGACCGCCAGGGCATTGAACTCCATCAGCAGCAGTGTGAGAGAGGGCCCCTGCTCGGGTGTTCCAACTGCCAAAACCCGGAAACAGATCATGAGATGTTAATGCTTTTGGTGCTGTGGAATCAGGGGGCGGGGCATGAACGGCTTCAGATGCTCAGTCACCTGACTGGGCCTGGTCTCCATGGTTGCCAAGGAGGCCTACCTGCGAATCAGGATTCAACAGCCTTCTGAGTTCCCGTTCATTTAGGATTGTGTTGTATCCGGAGGAAGGGTATAGCTTAGTGGTAGAGCACTTGTCTGCAGAGGTTGCTGGTTCAAATCTCCCTCTGTACATTGCATTGGATAAACGTTTTAAATATTCTTTATTATTAGATATACAGTATATACAGTATATCATTTATTTATATTTTTTTTAATTAAAAAAAGGACTGCCGAATGAATACATTACTATTATATTCCTGTGGAGGAGTTAACTGTGTTCTTTGTGACAAAAGTGAAGGAAGCTAAATAAAAATGCTGGGTCACCAACACCCTAAAAAACACGTTCCTTCTTCACAACCCCATCACCTCAGTCCAAGATAGGACTGCTCCTGTCAACACTGGTAACAGGTTTAGGTCAGAGCAACGTGTAACTCGCAGGTTTCTTAAGGAACAGCAGATGGGGTGAAATCTGTGTGTGTGACACCGTGACGAGAAACCCGCATGCATATTCACAGCATCCTCTGGTTGGTTCTCAGTGAAACTTCCCACGAATCATTAAACCCGACCAGCCGCGAGGCTCGTCCCGTTCGGGTCACACACAATGTGTTTGCTGATGGTGGGATTGCAAAGTTCATCTGAGGAGCTCTTTCTTTCTTTTGTCTTTTCGGTACGAATCCATGCCCAGTTTCTGTGTCTTTTTATTTGCCAGAGTGTTGAGAGGGGGCTGAGTGGGTGGAATGGTTCCAGAAGGAATGCCAGATGTTTGGGAGCGTCTCCTGCCAACGATGGGTTGGGGCTCTCTGATGAAAAGAAAGGTGGGGGAGGAGGGGGGGGGGGTGGGGAGGGGAGGGAGGGGGGGTGGGTGGTGGGAGGGAGGCAGCAAGGGGACTGTGGTCCTTCATCACCAACGAGACAAGAGCCAAGGTGGTGGAGTTGTGGGGATGAGGATGAGGATGGTGGTGATGATGGTTCTGGAGGATGTTCCACGTGATCAGGATGATGATGAGATGGTTGCCGTGGCAACGGTATTATTAATCCATGCTTAATGTGCAGCGGCGGGACTATTTTCTTGTGCGTCCTTTGTGTTGTTGCTGGAAGAGGTGGTGACGTGACGAAGCAGGGGTCTGGGAATGAATCCTGCAGCTGTTGCTTCGGGGTCTGTCTGGTCCCAGCACGACCAAGACAGACGATCGAATCACATCAAGAGAAAAATAGCTGGAAACTATGTTGACGACCTCAGAGAGACCATAAATGCTTGCGCGCGGAGCGGCACACGCACACACGGACACAACACACGGACACACACACGCACACGCACTCAGGAATGCAGCTCGGAGGCTCCAGCCGTCCTCAGAGGCGAGCCAGGCGGTAGCACCAGATGGCTGATTCTCACAGCAGCAGTGTTTACCTGCTCCCTGGGACCCACTGTGGGGATCCACCAGGGAGGCACTAGACCCAGACAGCCACGAGGCAGCACATTCCTCTGGATCACCTGGGCTTTGGACCACCGGCAGCGAGAGAGAGAGAGAGAGAGAGAGAGAGAGAGAGAGAGATGACAGAGAGAGAGAGAGAGAGAGAGAGAGAGAGAGAGAGAGAGAGAGATAGGAGAGAGAGAGAGAGATAGAGAGAGAGAGAGAGAGAGGTGGGTGGCAAAGAGTTGTGAAAGAAATCAAACGTGCACGGGAGGATCCCGCCCGCGCACACGCTCCAGCCAGACGCAGGCAGATAACGTACGCCCTCGCCACACCTCAGAGGTCGGTGCGGACGCCCTGTGGATGACAAGGGGGACGCTCAGGGTTGATGGGAGAGCCTCAACGCACATGAAAGCACGGACGTTCCCCTCCACCCAAAGACGTTGTGTTTGGCAGCACTCCTTTCGAAAAGGAGTCGCTAGTGTCTCAACTTCCGCTGCTCCCTCGCTGTCGCTCTCTTCCCTCCTCCTCTCCTCAGCCTTGCTTCACACTTTCTTATACAGGACTTAGTAGCTCATGCAAAATACCCTTATCAGATCCACACTAAACACTACATGGCCTGGGATTATCTGCAAGGCCCAGAGTGTGTGTGTGTTTGTGCGACTGTGAAGCAGTCGCGAGTGAGTCCGCATGTTGTTTCTGCTGAGGCGCTTGAGACCAGCCTTCCCAGTATAAATAAGGCCGTTTATTTTTGGGAGGCTCGTGTGGAAATTCCCGTTCATTTGAGTGTGGATTTTTTTTTTTAAACATTATTATTTTTATTTCCTTTCAACAGGATCCTTTGAGCTTCAGCAACAGGGGAGAATAAAGCACTGATGCCTCCCCCCCCACTCCCGCCCCCTCCCACATCCTCTCCGGGGAGCTGCGGGCTTCTTAGGTTTTGTGTTCCCCTGGTTACAGCGGGCTCCGCTGAGGGACCCTTCGATGCCTTCTCTGTCCTACTTCTCAAATCTCTCCTAAAAACATGTTGATTCAGACAGCTTTCTTCTTCTCCTTTTTTTTGGAACGCTCCTTCCCTTTTCTTTTCCTTCTTTTTCTTCTCGCTCCTTCTCCCCCTCAGCCGACTCGCTCCGCTCGCTTGTTTCTCGTCCTCCTCCTCCTCCCACAGCTTCCTGGCGTTCGTCTCTCTCCCCTCTCTCTTCTTCTCCCCCCCCCCCCCTCCTTAAACTGCCTCTCTCTTTCATGTGGGGTAAAAAGGGCGTCACGATAGCGAGGGTTTGACAGATACCAGTTGGCGCTGCTGGTT
>CM042855.1:4165311-4232797 GCA_023658055.1 Thaleichthys pacificus
GTCGGTGTTTGCGTGTGCGTGTCTGTGTCTGTGTGTGGATGTTCTGTTTGTTTTCTCATGCGCCAGTGAATAACCTGAAGGACCCAGGGAGAAGAAAGCCAGTGTTGTGTTTTAATTAAAAGATGTGTTGTCATGCCGGATCATTGTGTGCTGTCATTCCTGCTCACACATTCTTGTCCAGTCGCACATACACCTGCACGCACACGCAGACACACACACACACACACAGTCTCCTTTCCTGTCTTCCTCTGCTCCGGAGGTGACTCACCGCTGAGGTCCTTTGTCACACACACAGACACCTCTGGGCCTCCCTCCATGATTTTAAATACTCTGTCACACAACAGCAGACACACACACACTCATTATTTCTGTGTAAAAAAAAGCACAGGTAAATCTTAGCTTAGCATAGAAACAAATACACAGAGAAACGCGCACACACACACACACACACTCGTCCTGATCTACACAGCCCTAAGGTCCTTCATATAAAACTCAACCCTCACCGCCTCAACACACACACTCACACAAACACACATACACTAACACACACACTCTCCCAAGCCCCTCTCTTGCCTTTCAAAGCCCTGGTGCACATTTACTCTGGTTAGTCATCCTGTAGACAGAAGCGTGCCCCTTCGTCTATCAAACTGGAGTGAATCACATCCCCTCTCTCCTGATAAAAGCTCCATACAGTCCTGTTACATAGCCCCAATCCACCCCTCTGACCTCTGACCTCACACACTAACCAGGTCACTTCCTGGAAGAAGGTCACCTATGCTTCGGCATCCCAGCAATCCGTCTATGAAAGGCAGACCTTGTTTGTTTGGGTCGAGCGGTCCACTAAGGACTTCCTGCCTACTTCCTGGTTGGACAGCCCCAAGGGCCCCAGAAGGCCTTGGTGACCTTTAGGAGTCAGGGGTCGCAGGCTCTCTGTCTGGGAAGCACCTCCAGTCGGCCTCCAGCATCCGACTCAAAGATCTAGTGGCTGGGATGTGTGGCCTGTGGTCTCATGGCTTTGTAAACATAATAGCCTTCGAGCTTAATGACAACATTTCACCACACGCATGCACAAGACATTCATCATCTCTACCCCATTAGATTTTACAGATCGCTTTAAAGAACGAGACAAAGAGAGAAGTTTGGAGACTAGGTGGAAGCAAGCTAATAACCAAGTCAATGGGCTGTGAGTGTGAGAGAGAGAGAGAGAGAGAGAGAGAGAGAGAAGAGAGAGAGAGAGAGAGAGACGAGAGGAGAGAGAGAGAGAGAGAGAGAGGCAGGGATGGCAGTGTTTACATTCCTCGCCCGCCCCCTTCGGCCCCTCAGCTAATATGAAGCAGAAGTGGACAAAGAAGAAGAATGCAATGACTCAGACGACAAAGCCTCAGGTTTGGAAGCAACCGGAAAAAAAGAAAGAAAAACTAAATTTTAATGGGGGGATGAGACCATTAGACTGCACTGTAGCGCCCCCCTGTGTCCTCTGACTGAACTGCAGGGAGACAAATCAGGACTGCCGTTTTGTGAGGTGTGCTGTTTTGGTTGCTTTAGTGTGCACATACTGTAGCTAATTGGGCAGCGGATGTTGCCGCTGACCTGATATGTCCACTGTCTGTAAATAGAAGCACAAGGATTTATAACACAATTTAACAACATGGAGGAACAGTGCATGTATGGGCGTGTGTGTGTGGGTGGGTGGGTGGGTTTGAATGTGTCTGCGTGTCAGTGTGTTTGTGTGTGTGTGTGTGTGCGTGTGTGTGCGTACATGACAGCGCGTTCGTGTGTCTACATGCCTTTGTGTGTTTGTGTACATGCTTGTGAGTGTCTGTCTGTGTGCGTGTCTGTGTGTGTCTGTTTGGTGGTGTGTGTGGGTGGGTGCGTTTGTGCACAGCGTGCACCCTGTTGCCCACCATATCGAAAGGTCAGATGTACACGATCTGGACGGCGCTGAGACAGAATGGCCACATGGAAAAGGAGGAAGAGGAGGAAGAGGAGGAGGAGGGGGAGGAGGAGGAGGAGGAGGAGGAGGAGGAGGAGGAGGAGGGGGGTGGAGGAGGAGGAGGAGGAGGAGGAGGAGGAGGAGGAGGGGGAGGAGGAGGAGGAGGAGGAGGAGGGAGACACGGATGGCTGCTCAGTATCAGCGGCGAAGGATGTGGAGGGAAAGAGGAAGTGGGAAAGAAAAGGAGGAGGACGAGGAGGCAACTCAGCCGGAGCACGGCTGAGATTGTGTAACCTAGAAACAAATCCCAATCGCTTTCCGCGAACCAACCGACAAGCTGCACGTTTACGGGCAAGTTCAGCCTTTCAGTATTGAGGAAGTAAATACTTAGTGCGTGATAGTAATGCTAACAGACACAACAGAATCCTACACACACACACGCACACACATAAATGCAAGCTCATACACAAACAGTCACACAGAGGGATTGGGCAGTTTGCCTAATCCTGGCTGTGCACTAGCTGTGGGACACTCTCCCTGCTCTGGGCTGTCAGCCAGGACTCTGCCAGTGTGCTCACTCACATGTGTGTGTGAGAGCATTAGCTCTTGGTTCCCAGCCAGCCTCCTGGCACTGATTATGTGTGTGCGTGTATGCATGTATGTGTGTGTAGCGTGTGCGGATGTGTGTGTGTATGTATCAGCAGGTACCTGCATGTGTGTGTGTACGCGTGTGTGTGTTCCCTGGCATAGACTGTTTTTCCAGCATGCTGGGTAGAATGGCTCTATTACCACAGATTATTCACACCAGGAGTATGCAAGCTGTGCAGGCCAGAGATACCCTTTCCATGGAGAAATAGCTATCTCTCTCTTTTCTCCCTCTCCTTTTTCTTTTCTCGCTCTCTCTCTCTCTTTCAATTTCACTTACACACACATACACCGATACACAAACAACAGCAGGTGACAATGTCGTATATATTCATTCACACCATCATCCCTGTGCCCAAAAAGCCAAGGCCAACAGGACTAAACGACTACAGACCCGTCGCCCTGACCTCTGTGGTAATGAAGTCTTTGGAGCGCCTGGTGCTGGCACACCTCAAAGCCATTACGGACCCTCTCCTGGACCCTATGCAGTTTGCCTACAGTTTGCCTACAGAGCCAACAGGTCTGTGGATGATGCAGTTAACATGGCCCTCCACTTCACCCTACAGCACCTGGACTCCCCAGCATCCTATGCCAGGATCCTGTTTGTGGACTTCAGCTCTGCCTTCAACACCATCATCCCCGCCCTGCTTCAGGACAAGCTCTCCCAGCTGGACGTGCCCGACTCCACCTGCAGGTGGATCACAGACTTCCTGTCCGACAGGAAGCAATGCGTTAAGCTGGGAACACAAGTCTCTGACTCCAGGTCCATCAGCACCGGATCTCCTCAGGGCTGCGTCCTTTCTGCTCTGCTCTTCTCCCTGTACACTAACAGCTGCACCTCCGCTTCCTGGGCACTATCCTCTCCAGGACCTCAAGTGGGAACTGAACATCAGCTTCCCTCACCAAGAAAGGACAACAGAGAATGTACTTCCTACAGCAGCTGAAAAAATGCATCCTGCCAAGGACAATGATGGTGCACTTCTACACAGCCATCATTGAGTCCATCCTCACCTCCTCCATCACCAATCTGGTACGCTGCTGCCACTGCCAAGGACAAGAGCAGACTGCAGCGTATCATCCACACTGCTGAGAAAGTGATCAGCTGCAATCTGCCTACCCTCGAGGACCTGCACACCTCGAGGACCCTGAGGCTAGCGAGGAAGATTGTGGCCGACTCCTCCCACCCTGGACACACTCTGTTTCAGCCACTCCCCTCCGGCAGAAGGCTGCAGGCCATCAGGACCAAAACCTCACACCACAAGAACAGTTTCTTTCCTTCCGCAACAAATTTATAGCTCTGTCAGTATTTTGTTGTACAACCCTAACCCTTTTGTTTATTATGTTTACTGTATGCACCTGACCACCAAAGTAAATTCCTTGTTTGTGAACACTTACTTGGCGATTAAACACAATTCTGATTCTGATATTCGAAGACATCAACCATATTTATACTATCTGAGGCAGAAAACCCTCCTATTCTTCAATCATGTCCATCAAGTTCATTCCCTGCATGCTTAGAACTACGGAAGAAGTACTTTTGTGTAATTGGATGTTGTTTTGCACATTTGCGCTTTGTCTTGCAAATGAGAATATGTTCTCAATCGGCTCACCTGGTTAAATAAAGGTTGAATAAAACATTATGAAAAAAACTATTGATTCACTGACAATCATGTGACAAAGACCTATAAAGGCTTCTCTAGCATCCCAAAGGGGAAAACCATTACACATTGACATGTTAACTATCTGCAAAAATCTTTATTTGTTTCAGAACTACAAAAACGTGTTCATGTGTCCAGTCCAGCAATCAAAGACATTTAATCAATAATGTTCTGTAAGATTTTTAAGGTTTCATTAAAAAAAACCTTTGCTATGTAATACTGGAAATTGATATTTTGAACATTGTGTTTCTCTGCATCATCCTGCTAGACTGGAATGCCCTTGTGTCATGTGGTGCAGCCTTTCACAATGACTAACAGTTCTTTTGAAAATGAATCAGGCCAGCTGTTTAGTCATGACCTTTTGTGGTTTGTTGTTGTCATTGTGCTGACACAACTTTGCCTAACACTAGCTGTTTGAATGCAAGCAATGCTAACAATTGTGGCTAACACTAACAATTGTCACTACAATTGTGGTGGCTGTTAACGTGGCTAAGGTGTGACGCTGGCTCAGGCTAGCTGGCTCAGGCTAGCTGGCTAAGGCTAGCTGGCTAAAGCTAGCTGACTAAGACTAGCTGGCTAAAGCTAGCTGGCTAAGGCTAGCTGGCGCTATGCTACCCTGCGCAGCTCGCAGGGATTCCCTTTGTCGGCGCCGTGGCGTCTCATCAGCAGTAAAAGCCGGGCATTTACAAACGTCTGGGCTTCTCTGGGCAGGATGGCAGCCCGAAGGGCAGCGGTTACAGAGATGGATTACCTGCAAATCCCACCCAGGGACGCCACCTCCACAGCCTCATCCATCCTCCCTCCCCCTTCCCTCTCGTCCTCCAAACTGCAGGCTCACCAAGCCAGCCAGTCCAAGATAGACCTGGCCGGGGGCGGCCACTTTATTTTCCCATATATGCTTGAGTGAGTGAGGAGGATAGAGGAAGGAGGAGGAGGAGGAGGGGGAGGGGGAAAAGAGGAGGAAGGCATTCAGGCGGTTGTTGAATTGCTAATGTTGAATGGAAAATGTGTGAGCGTGGCAAGCCTGGGCCATAAGTTTGCCTAGATAAGGTCACGGGGGGGGTGGGGTGGAAGTGTGGGTGGGGGCAAGCTTCATAATCATTTATTCTGTGAAATGGCAGAGGAGGCCTGAGGTGAAGAACTCCCATTGTCAGGTCCGGGTCCTTGCGTGCTGGGGTTTGGAGGATGATGACACAGTGAAATCCTGCTGTAGTGTGTGTGTGGGGGGGGGGGGGAATCAGTCGGACGACAGCGGATGATGTCACGCGGCTGGGCTGATCAAACACGATCCTGGATGTCTGGGGCTGGGCACGGTTGAAGAGAGTCACTGAATAATGTTCAGGGGACGAGGGATAGTGGAGGGGAGGGGGGGGGGGGGGGGGGGAGGTCGATCTGTGTAGGATGAAGACAGGGATCCTGTGGATCTCTGAAGCGCCGTCAGTGTTCGGCTGGAACCACTTCTAGGACGATCTGCAGCGATCTGCTCAGAGAATCTGGAGACAGGTTTCGATTATTCAGACGAGGCCACAACTAGGCTTAACGTACATGAGAGATCTTAACAATTAACAATTCCCAGAAGATGTTACCTTTAAAACGACGGGAGTTTCCATCATTTCAAGTCTATCACGTCCTATTACATGAGTATTTTAAAAGGATATGATCCTGTATTTCATATGAAAGCTGCTCTAAGATGATGACCTGCAGAGGGACGTTACCTAGAGCCTTCTGGAGCCACTTGGGTCTGCGGTCGAACACGATGAAGATGTAGTACGCCGGGATGCCTGTGAGGGAGATGGCGAAGCCGATGCCCGTGTTCACAGGGTCCGAGTACAGCGACAGGAACACCATGAAGAAGCAGGTGAAGGAGAAAATGGCCGGGATGAAGAGTGGAACCTGGAGGGAAGAAGAGAGCGCGAGGAGGAGAGCACATATATGGAGAGAAAGGGAGTGAGAGAGAGGAAAAGAGATAGGGATACCATGTGAGTATACGTGTGTGTGTGTTCTGTCCGAACCTTAAAGGGCCGGTGCATTTCTGGCCGAGTGTAGCGGAGGTAGATCAAGCCCAGCACGGCCACGCCTATGAATAGCCAACGCAGGAAGCTCATGAAGTTCAACAGGCTGTAGATATCCCCCACAAACAGCTGGAACAAGGTCATGGGGTACTGCACAGAGAACAATCATCACATGGAACACAGCGCGTTATTTGGGGTTTATCTGGACCGACCACCAGCCTCTGCAACTCCGATCGTGTGGGAAGCGATGTCCACTGACCAGGACGATGACGGCAGCCAGAGGGGTGTGTCGGCGGACGTGGATCATGGAGAGAACCTCAGGTAGGTGTCCCTCACGCGACGCCACATAGAACATTCTGGAAGGACAGACGCACAACTTGTTTTCCAACTGTCATATTAATTTCTCATTTTCATTTGCAATGCCCCTGCACATGTGTGTTTAGTACAGGACAAAGAGAGAGTGTGTTTGTGCAGATGTGTGTGTGTGTGAGTGGCTGCTTCCCATCAAAACTAGAAGTGCTTGTCAGATACTGTTTACCCACTGTAAAAGTATAGTTCTTCCTTTATATTCCCCGTGTAAATGGGTGAATTTCAAAACCCCAATCAACATTGAGAAATACATTGCGTCCTGCATGTGGGCCTGCAGTACATTATGTGAGTAAGGGATGGTATTGAATCATACTGTCCTGACACTGAGTCATGATTACACACACACACCAACACATGCAAACACATACACACACCAACTCACACAGACACACACACACAGCTTACCTTGAGAAGGCAAATAAACACCCGTTCATAGAGCCAAAGCAGGATAAGGCCACAAAGATCGGCACTGCCACTGAAAAGTTCCCCATCAACTTCTCTGCAAACGTCTGGAGAAAGAGAGTGAGGAGGGAGGGAGGGAGGGAGGGAGGGAGGGAGGGAGGGAGGGAGGGAGGGAGGGAGGGAGGGAGGGAGGGAGGGAGGGAGGGAGGGAGGGAGGGAGGGAGGGAGGGAGGGAGGGAGGGAGGGAGACGAGCACATACAGTAGACAAAGACAAGGATTTAAATTTCTCATCTGGAAAACAGAAGGCTCTCCCACTTCCTTAAAGGTCTCCTAGTTCCTCTCAACGTGAAGTCTGTAATGAGATTAACGCCATTATGAAGGCCTGATCGTATTACAGTGCTTTTACTGAATGAATCACCCCACAGCAGCAGACAGGTTTACAAGCAGACCAGAACACAGTGTAACTTCAGGTGCAGTCATTCAGAAGGGAGCTAATTAGATTAGCATGAAGAGTGATTGGAGCACATTAGCTTAGCACTTAGCGCTTTAGGGTGTCCTGGCCTTGAAGAAGTGTTAGCCCTGCAACGTCTGCTAATGATGACCTCGTGAAAGCAGGCCGTAGGGTTGGAAATCTAACACCACAGATCACTGATCCACACTCACCTGAGAGGGCGCTATGCATGCCTGATTAGTGTGGGTTAGACCACAGTCAACCTGCTTCAAGCACTTCACTCCATCACAAACTAATGGCCAGTAGCCATTATCCATAACAGTAGCACAGCCAATAGTCCTACACAGGCTTTTAAATGGAACCTGAGTTAATCAAACCACCCAATAGTAAGAAATCTTGTTCAATCCCTCACCACGGCAACAGCCGGAGAGGCCAGCAGCTCCTCTGCTGACATCACGGTGTAGTATGCCACATTGGTCAGCACGTAGCAGGATGTAACGATCGCCATGGAGATGCAGATGGCCAATGGCACAGTCCTGTGGAAAAGCGACAACTCCAGGAATTGCCCAAGCCATGTCATTATCTTTAACAAGCTCCTGTCTCTTCTTATTGTGCCAGGTCTCTTATTAGACTGGAGACTGCATAAAAGGCTGCAATATGTTGCTCCTTACGCATGTAAGTGGCATTGAAGTGACGTGAAAACATCCAAATTGGTGGGTAATTCAGATGCTAAAAATGACGAAATTACACTCCATTGTGGTGATCTCTAAAGCAGGTCGGCAGTCATTTATATTTACCTAGAATTTACTTCACAGTGCTGTTATAGTGATTTATGTGCAGTGTGCCTTTCTGAAAGAAAGCTAATAAATGCTAGAGAAACGAGGGAGCAACTCACTTTTCAGGGTTGTCAACTTCCTCTGTCACAAAATTGAGGTAGAACCTGTAAACAGGAAACAGGAAGTAAAAACTCTGGGATTCTACACCACGGAAAAGAAACCACGAAAGGTGACTGTGTTCGAAGACAGTTTCGCTGTCGACGGTAGATAGACTGAGGGTGATATTCGAGGATGAGAATAGAGATTCTCATCCCCCTATTCCCCTCCTGGTGAGGAGGATGTGACGCTCGACGCTCTGTGACAGTGGAGGTGAAGAGGAGCGAGCCCTCGTACCAGCCAGCGTATGCATACATCCCAGAGTAGAAGGCCAGGGGGAGGCCCGACAGCTGAATGTTGCTGACCTCAAAAGCATTCTCAAAGTTCTTTGTCTCCCCTGCACACACACACACACACACACACACGCACACACAGGGAATCAACACAGATGATTGAATGTGAGTCTTTATCACTTAATATTTCATATGAATCCTGAATACATTTCCAGTATGTGAGGATGATAACCAGATGCCCATGATGATGATGAACACAAACATGATGGTGACGAGTCCTACCCTTGAAGAGCTGGTACAGGCCAGGCACGATGATGATCGCCATGGCCAGAAGTTTGCTGAAGGTGAGGAAGATCTGGATACGGGCTGTCCAGCTGACACTCATACTGTTGAGGTACATGACGGAGGCTACACACACACACACAAACACACACTCAGATGAACACATTTACACTTGGCTCTCATTGAAATGTTCAGTGTATGTGTACCGTGCAGCTACAGCTAGCATACAGTAGACCTACTGATTCCGATGGAGGTGGCCAGTTTGATGGCGATGGGAGGAACGCCACAAGGCATGAACAGGGGCTCCAGGATGTACTGGCCGAACGCCAGGGAGATCACTGCCAGACCTGCAGGTCTGCACCCCGCCAATCACACACACACGCACACACCCACACACTAGATTTAGACACACCCTTGTACACACAGCACACCTGACACACCTGACACAACCCATGGGCCAGGCCAGTAAGCCAGAATCACTTCAACAGAAGTCAACACACAAACAGAAAAGCATTCTATCTCGTACACACAAGTCCAAACACACACAACCTCTGGGTTTTCCTCCTCCTCTCTCCCTCTCTCTTTTACACACACCAAAACACACACACACCAAAACACACCCGCACGTGCTTGTGCTGACTGGAAACACAGCAGGCAGCTGCTGAAGGTGGGACCCGGAAAGATTGAATGAGAAAGCCGGGATATCTGGACTACTTCCAGAGAGTTAGATTGGACCAAACACCCTCACTGGGACATGTCTGGGGCACCCCAGAGAGCCCAAACTTCACCTCCAGGATGAGTGTCACTACAGCTTGCACATTATGACAACCACTAGCTTCCTGTCCTGGGGTTTGTTACACGTTTAGAATTCGCCATTAGAATTTTTTTGCAGACATTCATTCATCCATAGTGACAAAGAGAGTGTGTAATGAGTACAGCAAATAGGCAACAAACAGAAGTGCATAGTTCAACTAATATTTCAGTGATGGAACGGTCTGCATATTTACCAGTTACATAGCAACAAAAGCAACATGACATATTTCTGGTGATAGGCATGATTTGCTTATAAACCAACCAAACGAAGCGACAACACATTTAACGAAGGGAACCACTGACCGCTACAAAACCAAATCCCTCACTAAGATTGTTCACAGTGTTGATGGTAGCTAACTATCCCCATGGAAAGCAGAGAATGAGCCACATGTGGGAGAATCACCACTATATCCAGGGCTCCCATTGGTCTGGACTCTGATAAGCATCAAATAACCAGGAGGCTTCTCATCAAATCCCCCTTTATTACCCGTGCATGTGTGTGAATCCCTGGTAGCCTGGGGTGGGTGTGTGTGTTGGTGTGTTTGTGAATGTGTTTGTGTGTCTGTTTCTTCTGACCTGCCTCCATTACAGTAACAACACACTAGGGCAGGATCAGACGGGCTTTACAACTCTGAGCTGCCCCTCCCTCCCTCCCTCTCTCTCTCTCTCTCTATCTCTCTCTCTCTCTCTCTCTCTCTCTCTCTCTCTCTCTCTCTCTCTTTCTCTCTCTATGCCCCACTCCCCCTCCCCCTCCTCTGTTTTTCTATCTTTCTGTCTTTTGACTTCTCTTTCTCACTCTGCCCTTCTCTCTCTGTGTCTGTCTCTCTTCTCTCTCTCACACACACACACACACACACACAGCCTACCTGATAGCGATGAGGTCAGCCCAGAGTCTCACGAAGGCCACCATTGGCCCGAAAGCCTCCAGTATGTAGGTGTAGTGTCCCCCTGACTTCGTAATGCATGTCCCCAGCTCTGCATAGGACAGCGCCCCTAGTGGCAAGGACAGGATTACACACCTAAGGTTAGAGTAACCTGAGAGTTGTGTCAGGGCGTCAACAAAGAGAGTAAATCTTGTTTGATGTTTCATTGAATTAACAGTGTTACAGTGTTTGCAATAGATTATAACAGAAGATATGATGTTCCCTGTGTGTGTGTGTGTGTGTGTGTGTGTGTGTGTGTGTGTGTGTGTGTGTGTGTGTGTGTGTGTGTGTGTGTGTGTGTGTGTGTGTTGAGTGTGTGTGTGTGAGTCACAGTGTGTGTAATACAGAGACATTGACTAAAATGTCAAAGACAAGTACAATAACAAAATGAGGAACTTGTCTAGAACAATTATCTCATCCTCCCCCCAAAAAGATACAAGATATACCGCTTTTTGAGTGTTATAAACTCTATTTTTTTTTCTCAAAAGCAGGGAATCAGTGATCTCACATGCCTGTTCTGCTTTTGACACAAATACAGTAAATTAACGAGCATAAAGTGTGGCAGAAGTCCACACAAAATAAGAAACTTATTAGGTTGATGAAGAACACTTCAAAACTATTACTTTCACTCATAGTCAAATGCTTTAACAGAATTCACCTGAACTCAGGTAAACTTCCTCCTCCCTCCCACCCACCTGGTATCCCTCCTCCCTCCCCCCTCCCCCTCCCTCCTCCCTCCTCCCTCCCCCTCCCGACTCCCGAGCGTCACTCACCAAACAGCGACAGCACCCCGCAGGCGATCCACACCACCAGCGACATCCCCACGCTGCCCGAGTTCTTCAGGATGCCCTTGGGGGAGATGAAGATGCCCGCTCCGATGATGGTGCCGATGATGATGGAGATCCCCCGGAGCAGAGTCACCTTCTTCCTCAGCTCCACCTTCCCCGTGACCCCCTCGCCGGCCCCGTTTGCCACGGCCGCCGGTCCACTCCCCGGGAGGGAGACGGACTTCCTGGTCATCTCTGCCTGGACTCGCACGCACTCTGACCCCGACACTCACACGCCGGCGTGTGTAAAAGTCTCGCTCCAAGTGCAACACCCAGCGTAAGGAAATGAGGTGTGTTGACGTCCAGAGCAAAGGCTAGTGCTTGGCACACACACGCTTAGACACACACACACACACTATCTGCTCCTGTGTGCTCTGCTGGCCTTGACTGGCTGTTGAGGCTGGGGCCAGCAGACTGATAGCGGCTGAATGTTTCTGCTGTGTGGAGAAACTTCCTGGGAGCCACACTCTAGGGAACAGCCTCTGGGGATCTCTCTCTCCCTCTCTCTTTCTCTCTACCCCTTTCTTTTCCCCCACACACTCACAGACACTCTGTAAAGCCGCACTCCTGTCACTCCCCTCCACACCCTCCCCTCTCTCTCTCTCTCTCTCTTTATTCCTGTTCAAACTTTTTTCTCTCGTTCCTTGTTCCTTTTTTTCCCGTTTTGGTTCTCTGAGATATTCTTTGCCTCTGAATTATCCTCTCTCTCTCTCTCTCTCTCTCTCTCTCTCTCTCTCTCTCTCTCTCTCTCTCTCTCTCTCTCCCCCCTCTCGTGCTGTCTGTCACTGTCTCCCTCTCCGAGGCTTCGACTGTTCTGCCTGCTCTCTCTGTCTCCTGCTTCACCAGACAGGTTTGGAGGGAGTTGCGATGCTGGTAAAAGGGTGTTAACGCTGGTCAGCTCCAGGCTATGGATGACAAGGCTGAGCTGGTTAACCAATCGTCACCTTGGAGACGGAAAGTGTCAACTGTCTCACTCCTTCCTCAAACTCCGCCCTCGACACGCACGCTGGAATGTGCATCATAGCAGAGCTTTCAGACAGGAAATGAGCCCATGAAAAGCGCCCTGTCACCGTTACCCAAGCGTTGCTCATCTTGTCACATGTAACTCGGATCAAGTGGCCGTCGTTCACCAAAGACTGCAGCCTGTCGACGACAGCCAACCTCATGTTCTAACCTGTGTACTAGAGCTGTAACAGGTCAAATCCTGGTTTGCTCATTCTCATTCTTATTCTTATTTTGATATATATTTTATTTTATATTGAAATCGTTTTATTCTTAGATTGTTTAGTTCTTAGGAATAGTTCAACTTCTGTACCTTTACTTAATTTAAGATTCGTATATGTTTAGTGTGTGCACCTCCCTGCCACAGTAAATTCCGTGTTTGTATGACATACATGGCGAATAAACCGAATTCTGATTCTGACAAGGACACTCCAAATCACTAATGAATGAAACGTTTCCTTGTTGAGAGTGGTAGATGCAGAGGAGAGTGACCATCCTGGAAGACACTCTGGATAGAGAAAAGCTCCATTCAAACCCAGTTGTTTATGCTAGTCAGAGCAGTCGCTATCAGTGCATAACAGCATCAAGGTGCTCTCACCAATCCACAGGATGCCATCTTGGTTTGGAGCTTGAAGCTGTCCAATCAGGAGGCTCCACACAGGAGTCCCTCAAAGAACATTGTGAGAGACTCACAGGGTTGGAACACAAGGGGTTTGAGATAAAATTGTAAAAAAAGCCCACAGCTTTCCCTGGAACGGTGCCATCTCCTCCCTGAAAGACCGCAGGTGTGTTCTGGCTTACCACACAGTATGCAAACAAACGCAATACGCGGCATTCCTGCGAACTGTGTCTCGGAAAGGATGCCAAGGGTGATGTCATGGGCTAAGGCCAGGTTTGAAGAATGTTGTGGTAACTCGAGTTGTGAGTGTTGGGTTGGTCTACAAGCGACTGGTGACAGTGGCAAAGCTGCAGAAACACACTGCAATTGAAGCAACATTGAAAGGACAAGTTCCTCTGTTCATAAAGATGTCCTCCGACAGCAAAGATGAGAGACCCTCTTGTCCTGTCCAAAACTATTTAGGCTGTTATCAATGAGTAACAGATTTATTTCTGTTGGCAAATCATGTAAAAATCGAACTCTTTGACGGGCATTCAACCACGTTTATTTGATTCGGAGCTCAAATAGTCAACTGCAGCCAGCTATGACTTTGTGGAACTGCGGTGTTGGAGAGGTGGCCTGTTTTTTTCTGCAAGGTTTGATGTCGCTCAAGTCACTGCCAGGCAGCATCACCATGACGATGGCACAATCTGACAGTGTCGACCAAGGTACTCCTTTCTCTCTCTCTCTCTCTCTCTCTCTCTCTCTCTCTCTCTCTCTCTCTCTCTCTCTCTCTCTCTCTCTCTCTCTCTCTCTCTCTCTCTCTCTCTCTCTCTCTCTCTCTCTCTCTCTCTCTCTCTCTCTTCTCCTCCCTCTCTTTCTTTATCACACAACACCAGGCTAACCGCCGCCGGTGACAGAAAACACAAAATACAAAAGAGTGAGAGAGAATGAGAGGGAAAATGAGAGAGAAATAGCGAGAGAGAGAGCGTGCGTGTGGTGAGAAAATCTTTTGGCAGATTAGATACACTCCCCCTCAGGCAAGCTACTCTTGTCAAAAAAGACTGTTTAAGGACGACTAAAGAATGAGATGGAAAGGGAGAAAGGGACCGAAAAAAAGGAGGGAGAGAAAGGAGGTGGGCGAGAGAGAAAGACAGATTGAAGGGTTTAGAGGAGCACACACAAGGCACAAAGGAACGGTGAGAAGAGCGGGGAGGGAGGAGAGAGAGAGAGAGAGAGAGAGAGAGAGAGATGGAGAACAGTCAGTGTGTGGTCCACATCGGCACACACAGTATAACGGCATACCCCCTTTCACTACGCCCCTCCCTCGCCCAGTTAGCTTGGCTCTGGGGACCCCCAGCCCCCTCGCTTGGCTCCAGAACCCCGTCCTGACAGTCAACACACTACCTTCCCCTCATTTCATCCCCCCACACAGGGCGCAGGCGCTGGGCAATCTGGAAGCTTCAGATGTGTTGCTATGTGCCACACAGCTTGACTTCCAGTCAGATGCCATCCCGGGAGGCTGCCCAGGCGTCAGTACTGTGGGGGCCGATAAGAGGCAGGACAGTTGGGCTAGGTTTTGGGGGAGGCCAGGGTTTTAGGGGCCAGTGTGTTTGTTCTGCGGGTCCTGGAAGGAGGGGCCCCCTTGGCTTGGACACGGTGGGGTAACGGGGTGGGGGGGTGGGGGGTGGCGGGTGTTGCCTAGGCCCCTCGCAACTATTCATAGGGAAGGATCAAACGGGGGAGAAGAAAGACAGAACGGACACCACCCCCACACCCCCCCCCCCCCCACACACACACACACACATACACACATACACACAGACACACCACGCACACACCCTGCCCCTACTCCCACACCCCTGCACCCTGCCCTCCAGCATTGAAGAACTGGACAGACCAGAGGGTTAGAGAAAGAAGACCTGTGCAAACACTACTCTAATCTCTAAAAGGAGGCTGTGTGTGTGTGTGTCTGTGCCAGTGTGTGCGTGTGTGTGGGTGTGTTTGTGTGTGTGTTATGGTCTGGGCTAACCAGGCCTGATGTTATTATCACTAGTCCTGCTCAGCTACATAAACAGTCTAGGATTCTGTTGTAATAAGAAGTGTAGGGCATGCCTGTATGCTATGCTGCATACACTCGCATACATAAACAAGGAAAACATCATACACACATTCACACACACACATTCCAAGTGGATCTCATACAGGACTAAACCATCCTAGAAGCGCAGAGCATGGAGCGATGGACTATGCATTTTTAATAAGAGAATAAGTAGTCCCACATAATGATGAAGCTTGTTGAGTTTGCACACAACTCTTGGAGAAAAATGTTGTGTAGAATGAGAGGGGGAGAAAGAGGAGGAGGAAAAGGGATAGAAAGACAGAAAGAGAACCAAAGTTCGGTATTACCACTGAAGGCTCAAACTTTGAGTTTCTTTTGTTTTCAGTGGGTGGGCGGTGCTTTAATTATTTACCCCCCCACACACACACACACACACACACACACCCACTACACACACACACACAGCCACCTCAGTAGGTAGAACACACGGAGGTCTTCGTTATGGCAAGTGTGTGTGAGTGTGTGCCTGCTGTTTGTGGCAATGTGGGGTCTGTTCGTGGATAGAAACAGAGACGAAGAAAGAGATTAGGGGGTAGGACCTGGGGAGGAGTGTAGATCTTTTCTCCTCAGGAGAACAATAGTGGACCATCCATCAGCGTGACCTGAAACTTCCCTTCCTTCTGGAAACTTCTGCCCCATTTCCATCCACTGTACTTTCTCGTTATCGACGTACAAGCAGGCTAGGGCATGTGTCTATAGGCTGGCTGAATACCTTGATCCAGCAGTGAGTTGAAGGGCTACTGCGTATTACGTTTCTCACGGTATACTGCTGGTGTGTGTGTGTGTGTGTGTGGGGGGGGGGGGCTGTCTGAGGGGGGTTACAGTCACAGCATTGAAGCAGACCTGGTACTCTAATCCAGAGAAAAGCTGCCCGACAACCCAGCCCTGATTCTACTTTAATTAAAGCTGTAGTTTTATTTATTTAGTACTTCTCTTGCAGCTTTCTCGCTCTCTCTCTCTCGCGCGCGCTCGCTCGCTCGCTCTCAAATTCCTCTTCTGCACACTGTCTCTCTCCTCCTCTCGTTCTCTATGGCTCTGTTCCCCTCATCACTTATTCTTTCTCCCGCTCTCTCTCCCTCTTTCACTCTCCCTTTGCCTCTCTTTCTCGAACCCTTTTGTTTTTCGTTAGACGTCGAGGGAGAGATGGAGGTAGAGAGAGGGGGTCACGGCTGCAGTAAGATATCGAGAGATACTTTCTGTCTCTTCAATACTTTTCCAATATATACCACGTCTGTAAGGATTACCCGAGCAAGAGAGAGGGGGAGGAAGAGAGAGAGAAAGAAAGAGGTGTCAAATATGTCACAGACACGAGTCTCTGAACATGCAGGCGTCTAGACGAGACGAGACGTGATGGTTTGCGTCGCCGAAAATAACATCTCTTTACCCTGACGCCCACAAGCTGAAACCCAGTTCCTCTCGTTCTCGTCCTTGATGTTACTGTAACACAATCAAACAGTGACACCTTACCGTTTGGCCCTCGCTCTTGTGAGTGTGGCCTAATGTGCACAGTTTTGATGTCATTATCTAAGCCTGCTGACACTGATAGTGCCAGGCACCTTTTTTTTCCGTTTTTTATTTCCCAGGGAGATATGCGACTGCCTGCCTCCACGTCAACCAATCACAGCATCCAGGGATTCCGACGAGGCGAATAGAGCCGTCGCCCAAATGTCAGGATAATGAGAATCTCCAATAAACACAACGGAGGGGAAAGTCAATATGCTGTTTGAGGATGTAAGGAGTGAGAGAGAGTCAGAGAGACAGAGAGAATCACAGTGCATTAACAAAGAGGTCATTTGTTAAGCCACTGGCTGTGAATGTCTGGCTACAAATTCATCAGGAGCCAGGAAATCAATTTCCAATGCGTCTCACATATGAGAGGAGGTTCCTAGACCATATATTGTCTTTTTAAGGTCTTTTTCACCCACTTCCCTTTCATTCTTTCTCTCTCTAGCTCTCTACCCTTTTCCGTAACTGCCCTTGAGTCATGTGTGTAGTACTCTACATCAAGACTTCATCAGAGCTATCGGGGATCTCATTAGTTCATCTCCTGGTCTTGGAAAATGGGGAGCGTGGCAAAAGAGAGAAACGCATAGGGGACAGTGAAGGGACGTGGAGTGTGTGTGTGTGTGTGTCCAAGTGTGTGTACTGGGGTCTGGAGCAACATGCAAGTAGTTCATGCGACATACAACATTCATTGAACTTGATGTTGATCTACAATACATTATAGCCTTGATGGTGGGTCTAGATATTATTCAGTTATCCATTAAAAACACGATTGCAAAATCCTGTTTCCAGAAGATGGTTTTAGATAGATAATAACACATAAAGTTATATTGTGGAATTACAACAGTGCAGTGAAAAACAAGACCGGAACATCACTAGAGTAGCACACCGCATTGTGACATCACGCCGCCGTGGTTACCCCGTGATGTCACAGTGACCCCGATGGGTGTTCTAGCAGGTGAACACAGCCGCGCAGCTCAGAAGAAGCTGGACGTCGAATGAAGAAAGCAGCACCAAAGAGATCTAACAAAGACAAGAGGAAGACCCAGCTAGCTGAGGGAGATGAGCTCTCTGTGGAGGAGCCGTGCGGGGGTCTGCAGGCTGCAGACCTCCACCTGCCTGGCTGGAGGAGTGGTAGGCCTTGCCACCATGACCGCTGGGTACTACCTGTACCACAAGTACCAGGCGTCAGCCCCAACGCCCTCTAATCACGTACAAGGTAGGGTGGAGAATATGTATGAGGTCAGTCTAGCCACTGATAATATCATGACCACACACTTTAATTGAGGTTTGGTGTGACTATGTGTGAGTGTGATTTCTGGTGGTCCTATTGGATGTTGTTTTTTGTGTTGGCGCTTGGCACATATCCTCAAGATATTTGGGGCTTTTTAGAAATTAAGAAAATAGTTATGTTTGAACTTAGTAGAAACTTTAACAAAAATGTTGTTTCTAATATAAAGTCAAACAATATGAAAACGGGTGCAATCAACAGGTAGAGAATATGAATATAATAATGCATATAAATTGAGGTACGAATGTAAAGTATCTTGAGTAGTAGAGGATAGTGTGGATGGACAAGTCCCCTGACTAGGTGGAGGTCAATAGTTTAACAGGTTCACGGCCCTAGGTGAAGAAACTGCCAAAAACCTGTTGGTTTGGGTCCAGTTATTCCTGTACCGTCGACGCCTGAGGGGGCAGCATGACAAACACATTGTTGATTAAACATGTTTACAGCCCATGCCCTTCAGGGAAATAGGAGCCAAGGATTGACTCTGGAAAGAGGGACTCTTTCTTCTCCAGCCCCTGACCTGGCTGGCCTGGGCCTGGGCCTGGGCATGGCCTCCTTTATCCTGAACGAAGACCTGGAGCTTGTGGCTGTGCAGGCCCTGGACACTGTTGAGGTAACCCACACACACACTCTCTCTAGGCCCCCTGGAGAGCCTTCATTTAGATAGACCTTCATGGTCATTGTGGTTCTCTGTGTGTCATGTGTAGCAGGTGTTCAGTGGACCCTTGCTACCTTGGGAGTTCAGCCCCATTTACTGTGGTCCTGTGGCCGTTTGGACCTGGGTAAAAGCAACAACTTCACACACACATAAACACACACAGTTTATCTTTAATCCAATACACTATTAGGCTTGGTGGACATTTTTGCTTGAATTGTGGTTTGCTGCAAATTTGCCTCAAAATTCCAGAATGTTAAGTTGATGATGTCATAAACGGGGTAAAGTGGGTGTGTTCTGTTTTGAGTTGGTTTCCATGGAAACACACTGGTGTGCAGAGGCTAATTTAATTCAGTTGGAGGTAGTTTTACTTACCTCTGTTGAGAACATGATAAGTGTTCCATGTTCTTTACCTTCTCTCATAATTATGATTATGAGATGCATGTCAGGCAGCCATACAAAGTGTGTTATTTCAAGTGAATAAAATAAATTATGCAATTTATACATTAGGCTATATCAGAACTATTTTTCTCAGTTTAACACATCAAACATTGCTAAAGTCAAGTCAAGATAGGGTTTGGCTCCATGAGTCTTAAAGTGGTTCTAGAAAATTCCTTGTCTCCCTTTTCCTCTTGACGTTGTTAGACAAGCTACTGTGGAGAAGCTCTGATGAGCTCTGAGAGGAGCCACACCTTCAAGTTCTCCTGGACCTCCACCAGAGGATCTGCTTCTAAGGTAACTGAGACAACCTGCACACAAACACCTACACAAACTGTCCCAGCGCGGAAAAACACTTCACAGAGTCGGGGCTGAGGGAAGTATTGGACGCCATTTACCCTTCTACATCCGGGTCTAATCAACCCTTGCTGGGTCATTGTCGGAAAAACTGAAGATGTAACACTTTTATTCTTCTATTCATATTTCGGTCATCCCTGACAGTTTTCTGCTAGGCTATCAAGTGTCAAACGCATAGCACGTGTATTATATCTATTATTGCTGATCATTATTGTTCTGTATGACCTGACCTGGTTGCCCTACCCCACCCCCACCCCCCCTACCCAGAAGACAGAGATCCAGATGCGCAGCATCTGCATGGTGAGGGGGGTCGACACCAGGCTGTGGTGGGCCATGTCACAGCAGAAATCCAGGCTCACTCCAAATGTAAGCTAACACACACACACACACACACCCAGGTGCACGCCCACCCACTTATATACACACACACACACACACACACACACAGGGGTTTGTCTGACAAAGTGCTCTCCTCTGTCTGTTGGTCTGCAGGGATTCCCTTATGTGGTTACCACCTTGATGGCGGTGAGCGGAGTTCAGGTGAGATGAATCTTGTGAGATAACCAGTGTGAACTTCCTGTCCGGGTGCACCTGAAGCTGGACCAGATCAGTTATTCAGCGCTCCGTTACTCATCCTTTTCCCTGGCTCTCCTCTCCTCGCAGCTCATTGGCGGCCGGGTGAGACAGTTCCAGTCTCACGTGTGCATGAAGACGGATGTGGACATCCCGTTTTTCGCTGAGCGCAGGGTAAGAGCTGATGACAGATCATGCCTCCACGTTCATCACAACGCTGATTCAAGCGTATATGAAGACTGCAAACCTCCTGGTGTTTCAGTTCTTGTTCATTGAAATGGAAGCGTGTGTTAACGTGTGTGTGTGTGTGTGTGTATGTGTGTCTCCTCTCCTCCAGCAAACTGATGTCTCGGGCATGGAGGGCAGCCTGGTGGTGGGTCCGGATGGGATCCTGCGGACCACTGCTAGAACCTTCTGGACCTCTAAGAACACCCGGACCCGCGGGGCGGAGTCCTCCCAGGACGACGACTCCTCTGATGATGACGATGATGAGGACGATGAGGAGGATGATGACGATGAGGAGGATGAGGAGGAGGAATGGGATGAGGACCACCACCGAAACTGGGCCCAGGACCAGGACAATGTCGACAATGATGATGTTGCCAATGATGAGGATGATATCTGCAATGATGAGGATGTTGCCAATGATGAGGATGATATCTGCAATGATGAGGATGCTGCCAATGATGAGGATGATATCTGCAATGATGAGGATGATATCTGCAATGATGAGGATGTTGCCAATGATGAGGATGATATCTGCAATGATGAGGATGCTGCCAATGATGAGGATGATATCTGCAATGATGAGGATGATATCTGCAATGATGAGGATGTTGCCAATGATGAGGATGATATTTGCAATGATGAGGATGATATCTGCAATGACGATGATGTTGTTGCCAATGATGATGATGTTGATAATCAGGAGGATGATGTCGACAACAATGACGTCAGCAATGATGATGATGATGTCGCCAATGATAATATTGATGTCGGCAGTGATTATGATGATATCGCCAATGGTGACCAAAACTTTGGCAATGATGATGTCAGCAATGATGATGATGATGTCGGCAATGATAATAATGACGTCGGCAGTGATTATGATATTGCCAGTGATGACAACGATGTCGACAACGATGATGATGACGTCATCGATGATGATGACGGCATGGCCGATTTGACTGCTGAGGAACTCGAGATTCCGTGTCTGAAGTTAGTTTTGACCTTGATTGGAGAACTGAAATCGTTCAATTTGACACCAAACCACCCTGTATTCTGTGTAAAGTAATGTGCTTTAGCAAGGTTTCCCTCATCACTCTCCAGTAACTGTCCAGGTTATTCACTTGACTGAGGTATCTCTTTCTCCACAGCTACCACTTCACCAGCAGAGGCTTCATTGACCTCCCCTACAGGCTGACTGCCCTAAGACAGGCCTTCACGGTGAGTACCTACTGACTAGCTAGCGCTCTACTCAGCTAGCTAGCCTGACAGTGTACTGTGGGAACTTCTCTGTGTTAGAGCTCGCAGTGTTACCAGGCCCCTCTGTTCTCTGTGTGACTTAGCTAACCAGCTATGTTGACGTTCTCTCGTTTTCCTCCCCGTTTGTCCCCAGACGCTCCTCACCAACCCCGACAGCAGGAGCTCCCTTTGTGAGGCAGGGCGCCTCCTGCTGGGCGGACTGGCAACAGCAGCAAACAAGGTGACCAATCAATTCCACTTGAGACAGTTTTCCAGTGTTTTTGGGCTATGTATGTGAGCTAGTGTGTGACTGTGCTCGGGGTGTGCTTGTTTTACGTCCCCGTGAGACGGGTGTTGTCGACTCTGTTGTCGTTCTCCAGGAGGAGGAGCGGCTGTATCTCCGTTACGACAGACTGTCGGCCTACGTCTCAGAGCACGCTCGTCGAAGCTCCATCGCCCAGGAGCTGGCACTGGAGGAGGTGAGGAGAAGGGGAGGGAGGGAGGGAGGGAGGGAGGGAGGGAGGGAGGGAGGGAGGGGAGGAGAGAGGGAGGGAGGGAGGGAGGGAGGGAGGGAGGAGAAAGTGACTGACTTTGTCGTTGAAACAGAGCACAGCCTTGAAGCCTCTCCTTAGGTCTCAAATGACATCCTTAGGCTCCGACTTCCTAGGTCCTGAGAGGCGACTGTTCTGGTGAATGTTTTCAGATCCGTCACCTGAACGTCATAGACGTGGTATTTGAGCTGGTCTTGCTGGGCATGATGGAGGAGGGCCGTCGCCGGCCAGCCGTCACTGTGAGTGCCCCCCCCACCCCCCCGCATTGTGATCTCTAGACACTGTAGATAAGGACATTGAAGTCAATGCTATCCGTTTTCGGGTTTTCAAGCACACCCAACGTGTCTGTCAGGGAAGTGTTTCGGTGCTCCTCCTGCTCTCGCCCTCCTCCCAACTGCCTCTCCTTCACCCCCTTCACCCCCACCCCCACCCCACACCCCTCCACCCCCACCACCCCCCCCCCCCCCCCCCCAGGTTCCAGGAGGGTTCATGGCCCAGCTGTATGGCCTGCTGGAAGCCGTCCTCCCCCGGGACGCAGAGGAAGCCCGGGGCCAGACATACCTGAAGAATCTAAAGGTGAGGAGCTCTCTCTCTCTCTCTCTCCCACTCCGTCCTCCTCTTCCCCTCCTCCAAGATGTCCGTGTACGTGCGGGGCCTCAGCGTTTTATGTCTGTGCTCTCCTCTCCTCCCAGAAAATGCTCATGGACTTTCTGGAAGCTGCATTCAGCCTGCCTGCCGACCTCTACTCCTCCCAGCATCACCTGGTGGCCGAGCTGCGAGGGCAGGTAGAGCGCCACCTACGGGTCATGAACACCAGCCTGCTCAGCGTCTAGGAGGACCGCAGCACACCCCCCGGGGGGACGTTCCGTATCCCTCCGCCGTCCCTTTCAGGACGGACGTACCTCTCGTTTCTCCTCCCTCTTCCTCTCTGCTCTCCTCCTGTCGATGCCTCTCTTCCGTCCATTTCACCACTGTCACTCGCTGGTCTTTTTCGTGTCAAAGACATTAAAAGAGAGAGGAAATGTTTGTTTTTAGACAGCGTGTTTTCTCGGGGTCGTAGATACCTTGATGTAGGTAGAGCAGTGGCTGATCCAGTATTTAGACAGACGATTGGCTTAGAGCTTCCTGCTGGACTGACTCACGTGAACCACGTTGCCTTGTAGGTCTCCAACACACCGAGGGAGAGACGCGCGTTTGTCATCATTCTCGAGATTCTTCGACACATTTGAAGAAGAATCAACGACATGAGTGGAGTTGTAATGTTGGTGTAAATGGACCTGTCTGAGGGCCTGTCCTCATGGATGGTAGATGGTTAATGATTGGGTAGTCATACGTGGGTGCTCTCCCAACAGATATTGTTGTAATGTCTCTATCAGTGTGAAGCGATTCCACCTTTGCTAGCTCCACAACAAAAGGCAGTCACACAACAAACAGTTGCACTTGGCAGTCCCCCTAGGCACCCCCGGAAATAACAAGCACATACACACATCCATAAACACACCCCACACACCTAACCTCACCCAAGTGTGGTTCCAAAAACACAAGCTGCCAAATAAAAATGTCTCTTGGGGAGGAACAAGCTGAAATGTATGATGGAAAATAGTAGTTGTGTTTGTGTGTGTGTATATATTAGGAGTTGTGTGCCTTTGTGCGTGTGTGTGTGTGTCTTTGTAGGTGTGTGTTTCCGTGTGTGATTTGTGTGCTTTTATGTGTGTGTGTGTGTGTGTGTGTGTGTGTGTGTGTGTGTGTGTGTGTGTGTGGGTGGGTGTGTGGGTGTGTGGGTGGGTGTGTGGGTGGGTGCGTGAGCTTTTGCAAGGGTGTGTGTGTCTGTGTGTGTGTGTGTGTGTGTGTATCAGTGTGAATGTGTGAGTATGGAGATCAGGCAGGCACGTACTGGCAGAGCCAAGAACAGAAAGATCTACATAGTCTGTAAGCTGTCTTCTACCCGGGCACATTTACATGCTGATAGAACGGTAGATTTCTGGGATAAAGAGGCAGAAAATCAATCTATTTCAGGGGATATCAAACACGGCTTATGAAGAATGCAGGAAAAACACATTTCAGACCAAAGCCAAATTCATCCAATCGATAACATATCATCAAAAACATTACAAGTGGATGTTTTGGGTGCAGGCTTGCCAAGGTTGTTGTTTGTGTTGTGTTGTGTTCGTCACCTGGATGATGAGCCCAGGTCCTCTCAGCCAGGAATATGTCCTCATCCACCAGTTATTATTCACAATAAATCTGCATTGCCATTAAACTCGGAGAAACGAGCAGAAATAGCAAACGGAACCAACTAAAAACACCCTTAGGGGGCTGATTTGCATCCCGGCGCATGTGCACACATGCTTTCACATGCACACACACTTTAATGTGCACACGCACGAGCGCATGCACACATACGGGGCTTGAACACTTGCATATTGTCTCTCTGCTCTCCAAACTGAGGGCCAAATTAAGGCTATTATAGTTGGATGAAACAGAGCTCCATTTATCGGTTCACAACCTTGACGTTGTTCTTCACAATTAACGACAAGAGTCTTGAATATTTCAATTAGAGCAAGACTTAAGAAGGCTCACTCCTAGGTGCATGCCAATGGTGTCAGGAGCAGGATTTCTCCCTCTCTCTCTCTCTCTCTCTCTCTCTCTCTCTCTCTCTCTCTTCTCTCTCTCTCTCTCTCTCTCTTTCTCTCTCTCTCTCTCTCTCTCTCTCTCTCTCTCTCTCTCTCCCTCTCTTGAACCCCCCCCCCCAGACGATCACCAGGAACATTTCACAACACCTCATGACTCTGGAAGTAGGAGAAGTGGGAGCAGTGAGGAAAGGAGCGAGGTTGCATGATGATGATGACGACAAGGATGAAGAAGAGGAGAAGCGGGAGAAGTGGAGGAGGAAGAGGAGGAGGAACGAGAGAAAGGGTGACAGAGGAGGAGGAGGGGGCCAGCGCTGTACACCCGAAAGCCCCACGACCCTCAAATGTGCAGGCTTGTGAAGGTGTCTGAAGGCTGAGGAGATATTGGACTGTGCCGTTCCTCCTGCACAGCCAGGGTTCTGGCGGAGAGATGGAGACACTTCGCTCGGAGGCGGTAATCAGATTTGAATGAACTACCACAGTCAGACCCGGCTGTCATTAGTCTCACCTGACCCCGGCTTTACCCCGCGCACGGCAAGAAATACACACACACACACACACGGAGGCCTGCATCAGTACAGGGAACTGCAGTCAAAACACAATGCACGACCACGGCCCTTCCGTCTGCGAGATCACAAAAGCAATATTCAATTCCGCTGAGGAGAAGGGGAGATGTGGGGGAGGTGTGGGGGGGAGGGAGGGAGGGAGGGAGGGGGGAGGGAGGGAGGGAGGGGGGAGGGAGGGAGGGAGGGAGGGGGGGAGGGAGGGGGGGAGGAGAGGGTGAGGGGGGGGTGCTGGAGAGGAGCGGTGTAATTCCTCTGGAAAGATTAGAAAACGCTCTTCCAGTCCCTCAGAAAACAAACAACACACTGGGAGGGTGGGGACAGAGACTCACACACACACACACACACACACCTTCACATAGACACTGAGGCACACCACCAGACAGACAACATAGAAGTGCACAACACATGAGATACATTCTGCCACACCCACAGCCTACATGCACAGAGCCACAGGGAGTGGTTTAATAACAGACACCGCGGGTACTCTTTCAAGTATACACTGGTGCACAGACCTGGTTCAGGTGTTGGAACATCACAGCTTCATCCTCCAGGTGACTCGACAGACTACTAACTGCTGGCTGGAGTAGAGGGAGGGAGGTGGGGAGGGAAGGAAGGAGGGAGGTGGGGAGGTGGGGAGGGAGGGAAGGAGGGAGGTGTGGAGGGAGTGAGGGAGGGAGTTGAGGTGGGGAGGTGGGGAGGGAGGTGGGGAGGTGGGGAGGGAAGGAGGGAGGGAAGGAGGGAGGTGGGGAGGGAGGTGGGGAGGGAGGTGGGGAGGGAGGGAGTTGAGATGGGGAGGGAGGGAGGTGGGGAGGGAGGGAGGGAGTTGAGGTGGGGAGGTGGGGAGAGTGAGGGACAGCGGTGGACAGTGAAGAGGAGGGAAGGATGGGCTGAGTTGGGGAGGGAGGGAGAGAGAGAGGGAGAGGACAAAAGAGGTAGGGAGAGAGAGGGACAGAGATGGGGAGGAGAGGGTAGCGGAGGCATGAATAAAACATCTTTAACAGATTGACTGGCAGAGAGCAAGCAGGCTCTGAATAAACCACAGCGCTGAATAAACCAAATGGTTATCCCCTACACTCTCTCTTTCTCTCCCTCTCTTTCTCTCTGTCCCTTTCTCTCTCTCTCTCCTTTTCTCTCTCTCTACCTTTCTTTCTCTCTCCCTCTCTCTATGTATGTCTTTTATGAGATTGTTATGCATTCTGGCACATCTATTTACCCCCAGGTTAGATGTCTCATGAACACCTAAACAGACCAGCTCGTTTGGTTCTCTCAGTAATTGCTAAAAACTACACTTTATAAAACAACTTTTGTACTGGAGTTAAACGACTGCTCAGGGTCGGCGCATGTAATGAGTGAACGATATGAATTACAAACGTCCTCACTGCCACAGATGGGTTTTACTACATAGAGCTAATGCTAATTGACCTAGCATGAGTCAGCACTTTCCACACCATTCTAATGTGCCATGCAACACTCAACCACAAGTCATGTGGCTTGGCTGCTGGGTGTCAGAGAGTCAGGCTGGAGGGAGTGTCAGTTGGGAATCGCGGGCTATTTTCTCTCCAACCCCCCAGTTTGAGATGTTGGCCCAAGGGGGGAAGCAGGGCCTTTAGGGGGAGGGATCGAGAGATATTTGGTTAGTCTAACTCTCTCTCTTCTCTTACTACTCTCTCCTTTATCTCCCTCCTTCTTTCTCCTCTTCCAGTATTTAATTGCAGCCGGTCCTCCGAGGCTGTCGTGGTGACAGGTCAGGATTGCTTTAAAATGGCCGCCGGTGGCCATTGGGAGAAGGATCGGAGTGGATGTGAGTGATAATAAAAATCCCCCGGCATCCCAGAGGAGCTTCGCTTCCCTCTATCTCTCTCCGCCTGTCCGTCTCTCTGTCCCTCTCTCTCTCTCCCTATCTCTCTCTCTCTCTCTCTCTCTCTCTCTCTCTCTCTCTGTCTGTCTCTCTCTCTCTCTCTCTCTCACTCCCTTCCTTCCCCCCTCTCTCTCTCTCTCTCTCTCTCTCTCTCTCTCTGTCTGTCTCTCTCACTCCCTTCCTTCCTTCCCTCTCTCTCTCTCTCTCTCTCTCTCTCTCTCTCTCTCTCTCTCTCTCTCTCTCTCTCTCGCTCTCTCTCTCTATCTATCTCACTCCCTTCCCTCTCTCTATCTCTCTCCACCTGTCCGTCTCTGTCCTTCTCTCTCCCCTTCCTCGATCTGTCTCTCTATCTCGTTCTCTCTCTCTGTCTCCCTCCACGCCCTCGCTCTATCGCTCTCCTCCTGCCCATCTTCCCCTCACGCACCCTGAGGCTCCCTTCTGTGAATACACTTATTTCTTCCCTCCCAACTCCCTCTCTCTCTCTCCCTCTCTCCCCTCTCTCTATCTCCCTCCCTCCCAACTCTCTCTCCCTCTCCCTCCCTCTCTCTCCCTCCCCGACTGTAGCGCACGCTCCTCTCCGTCTTGTTTTTCTTCTCTCTGTCCCTCTCTCTCTCTGTGTGGCGCGTCTCTCTCTCCCCCTCTCTCTCCCTCTCTCTCTCTCCCTCTCTCTCCCTCTCTCTATCTCCCTCCCAACTCTCTCTCCCTCCCTCTCCCTCCCTCTCTCTCCCTCCCCGACTGTAGCGCACGCTCCTCTCCGTCTTGTCTTTCTTCTCTCTATCCCTCTCTCTCTCTGTGTGGCGCGTCTCTCTCTCCCCCTCTCCTCCGTGCGCTGAGACGAGGAAGACGTGGAGTCTCCTGCTGCGGCGGGCCTGCTGCTTTAACACAGATAAGTCCTCCGCTGTTTACAAGCCCACAACTGTCCGCCCTCACAACTGGGTGCGTGCGTGTGTGTGTGTTTGTCTGACACACACACGTGCGCACGCACACACACACACACACACAGGGCTGTGCACAGTGTCTGTGGGTCTGTCTACCGGTGCTCTGTCCGTCGCGACAACACGCGCGCACGCACATAAACACCCTGATTATGTCAGGTAAACACCACGTCTGTGCTCAATCTACCCAGCCGTGCAGAGGACGCAGAGAGCCTGGCGTTGAAAGGGAGCTCTGTGGACGGAGAGAATCAAATATTTAACAGTGTGTGTGTGTGTGCGTGTGTGTGCGTGTGTACATGTGCGCCCGCGTGCACGTGTCCACCCTTTGACGTGAACTTGCGGCCTCCCTGGAGGCCTCCCTGAAGGTGGGTGCTCAAAGCCATCCCCAGCCCTCCTTCCCTGACAAAGCAGGGCTCGTTCAGTTCTCCTCTCCAGCCAGCAAACCTTGATCCAGAACGCCACCCTTCTGCTCTCCCTGTGGGTCTTGTGCTACTAAAGGAGTGTGTGGACACACACACACACACAGTGGACGCACACATACTGAAATCTACATAAACACACGTACACAAACATCACATGGAGGCCTTTGGAAGGGAACCTGCTGCTGTTATGTCCAGAACTGACATCCAGGATCACTGTTGACAGGAGGTGAGCTCCTCTGTTTAAGCTGTGTTCATGTGTGTGCGTGTCTCTGTGTGTGCGTGCGTGAGTGTGTGTTTTCAGATAAGAAAGAGGCTATTGATTTTGGCACAGGTGTACGGCAGAGACGTTTTCAATTATGTTTACATCAGAATGCTGTTTGTAGACCCTCCCTTACCTTAAAGGCACCAAATGTTTCATTTCCGAAATTATACAGGTTTATACACACTTACACACACTTTTTTGAAAGAAATCAATTTGAACATTTCAACAATTCTTCTTTAGTTTCACTCAGTGCAGGAACTGACAATGCTCCGTCTGCTTGTTCTAACATCCTGACCACCCACACAGACACACACACACGTACACACCAACCTCCCACACACACTCACACATACACAAAATAAACACTTACGTTGTATATGTCTGTGTTTCCGTGTGTGTATTTCTGTGTGTGTGTGTGTGTGTGTGCACAGCCTCCTCCTGTGGGGTATTGAGTGGCGGCAGACAGTCAGAGGTGATGTGGACTGGTGTGGAAAATCTAGCAGCCTGAGGCCAGAGGCTAAGAGGTGCATCTGGAGCAAAAACATCACCCAACACCCTGCTACCTGTCTCCTTTATTTGAACCGTCTCACTGTTAGCTGTCTCAGTGTTAGCTGTCTCACTGTTAGCTGTCTCACTGTTAGCTGTCTCACTGTTAGCTGTCTCACTGTTAGCTGTCTCACTGTTAGCTGTCTCACTGTTAGCTGTCTCAGTGTTAGCTGTCTCACTGTTAGCTGTCTCAGTGTTAGCTGTCTCACCGTTAGCTGTCTCACCGTTAGCTGTCTCACCGTTAGCTGTCTCACCGTTAGCTGTCTCACTGTACCCTAAGTGCCTGTCACCCATCCATCTCCCTTGCCAACACCTCTCTCCTGTTCATTGTCTCCCCCCCCCGTGACACTCACAGTACCATTTAAGCAGGGCACTTTGTGTAATTACACAGCTGAATGTGATCATGTTAAAGAAGCAGGTCCCCACCGCTGGCAGTATCGCCAGCAGTTCACACAAAGGTCTTCCCTCCACTCCACTCTCTCTCTCTCTCTCTCTCTCTCTCTCTCTCTCTCTCTCTCTCTCTCTCTCTCTCTCTCTCTCTCTCTCTCTCTCTCTCTCATTCATTATCTCTTCATCTCCATTCTTTTAATCGCTCCATCGCGGCGCTCACACATCCACGATATTCTAATCAGCCCATTCTTCTCTTACATTCCCTTTGTTGCCATTGTTCAAAGGCTGATTGTTTAAATCCTGGCTGTGTTCTCTCATCCTCTGAGGGGCGCGGAGAGAGAGAGAGAGAGAGAGAGAGAGAGAGAGCTGTCTGTACCTACACCAGCCTGTGCAACACCAGCCTGTGCAACACCAGCCTGTACAAACCCAAGGTTAAACTGCAGGGAGATTTCAAAGAAAAGCTTTTGTTTAGAAAGCATTGTGGGGTGGTTGCGAAATGACGGCTCCTCTGAAACACTTATGAGCTTTGCTGAATACCTGATCCCCTCTCTCCATGTGTCAGCCTCCTACTGAGGGAAGGGGTGTGCTTGCAGCACTCTGCCTGGTCCTACAGTGCCCCCAAGTGGTGGGAAATCAACACGCGACGCCAGGTCTCCCCTCTGGATCTCAGAGAATGTTCTGTTCCTCAAACAAGCACACTTGTGGTAAGTCTGTTTGGGGGGCTTTTGTGTGTGTGCGTGCATTTGCAGTATGCGCGCGTGCGTGTGCGAATCCTTGGAAGCGGGTGTGCCCGTGCGGGTGTCAGTGTGCGTGCGTGTGGGGGCCTCTGTGTGTGTGTGTGTGTGTGTGAGGGAGTGTGTGCGCGTAAGTGGATGTGTTTGAAGCGCGAGAGAGTTACGGAATAGGACCCCCCACCCCCTCTCCCCCACCCCCATCCACCCCCTCCCCCCCGTCCGCCCCCTTCCTCCCCCCCACCCCCTCTCTCCCCCCCCCAACCACCCCCTCCCCCCCGTCCGCCCCCTTCCTCCACAAGGTGTCTGTGAAAGAGAGGAAGCGAGGGAGAACAGAGGAGGAGAAGAGAGAGGAAGGCAAATCTCCCTGACAGTCTGATTTAATGCACACATGTTTGTGCCCGGCAGGGTCGGCGTGCCGTGAAATGTAATCATCCCACCCCCTGCACACACACACCCACGACGTGAAGCCGAGTATACACACACGCGCACGCTGGCACACTCATATACACTTACACAAACGCCCGCACACACGCACACACACACACACACAGGGACACACACCTGCCACCAAGCAGCAAGCCGAGTGTCAGCATCTTTTAGCGGCGAGCTAATAAATATCCCCAATGCTCCTGGGTGTTTAAATCAGCATCCGTTCACAGTTCCTCTCCGTGTGTGTGTGTGTGTTTGTCTGTCTGCAGGCCAGCCTCCCTAAGTGCGTGTGTGAGCAGGTGTATGTTTGAGGAGGCACCCTGACAGTTGAAGTTGAAGGCCTATTTGTATCCACTGGACTGGTCTCCCCCCTCCTTTCCTCTCTCCCCCTCCATCTCCTTTTGCGTCCCCCCCCCCCCCTCTGCTTTCCTCTGTTCCCCTCCCCTCGTCACCCAGACTCTCCTTTCGTCTTCTCTTCCCTCCTCTCCTTCCCTCTCCTCTCTTCTCTTCCCTCCTCTCCTTCCCTCTCCTCTCTTCTCTTCCCTCCTCTCCTTCCCTCTCCTCTCTTCTCTTCCCTCCTCTCCTTCCCTCTCCTCTCTTCTCTTCCCCTCTCTTCTCTTCCCTCCTCTCCTTCCCTCTCATCTCTTCTCTTCCCTCCTCTCCTTCCCTCTCCTCAACTCCCCTTATCTCCTGTCGCCTGTGTGTATTCCCACTGGATCATGCAGATACTGCCAGGTAACACCTGGCACATCTCAAGACAGTACTGGAGGGAGAGCGTTTGATTTCAGAGACAGTCGAGACCAGCCCGCTGTTCTTTTGGGTCCCACCCCACCCCACCCACCCGTGCAGGTCCAGGTCGGGTACGGAGATCGAACCGGTCCAAAATGCGGCGTGTTCTTCACGGGCGCCCTCGCACAGAAAGACCTGCGGTGGTTCTCTACCCAGGGAGGAGAGATGGTGCACCAGGGTAGGGAGCAGCAGAAGATGGATAACCTTCTCAGCAGTGCCTCCGCGGGGCTCAGTTTGGCTAACGACCCCCTCACCAGCGGGCCTCTAGTTTGAGGCTGACCTTTGGAGAAGACGCTACAGCAAGCGTATATATTCTGGATTCAGCTCTCAGTGTGAGACCTTTGGAGATAAAAAGACATGAAGAAAAAGGAAAGAATGCGGCATTAGTGAGGCAGTTTTTATTTTGGTCGACTTTTGATTCCTGTTGTTGAGTTGAGCGTGTGCGAGCGCGCACGTGTGCATGCGAATGTGTGTGTGTGGGATAGCTTGTGCCTGCGTGTGTGTGTTGGAGATTTGCGTGCGCACAGTTTGACCACATTGTTCAAAAGATCTGGGCAGAGTCACGATGTACTAAGGACTGAGCAACTGGTGGAAGGAGAGGTGATGCAGGGAGAGAGGTGTGGAGGAAGGGAGTGACAGAGAGAGTGTGAGAGAGAAAGAGAGAGAGAGACAGAGAGAGAGACAGAGAGAGAGCCGGAGGGGGAGAGATAGAGAAAGAGATGGAGATAGGGAAAGAATTAAAGACAGGGAGATGTAGAGAAAGAGAGAGAGAGTGCGACAGAGAGAGAGAGAGAGTGAGAGAGAGAGACAGAGAGAGAGAGAGAGAGAGAGAGAGAGAGAGAGAGAGAGAGAGATGAGATGAGAGAGAGAGAGACAGAGAGAGAGAGAGAGAGAGAGAGAGAGAGAGAGAGAGAGAGAGAGAGAGAGAGAGAGAGAGAGAGAGAGAGGCAGGGTGTTGGAGGGAGAGAGAACAAAGCACCTATCCAGGTGATGAAATTACACTCAATATATTCCCTGAGCTTCTCTCAACTGAGGTACTGCTGTCCAGAAGAGACTCTCCATCGATCCAACAAGCAATCTCTGGAATCCGCCTGTCCAATGCACAGCTTAATAAGAGTCATTTCAAGTGTGTGTGCGTGTGTGTTTGTGTGTGTCAATGTCTGTTTGTGTGTGCATGTCCTTGTGCTCATGCCCATCTGTCTGTGTGTGTTTAATGTGCCTGTGTATGTTGTGTATCCTGTGTGCATCCATGTGTGTGTGTGTGTGTGTGTGTGTGTGTGTGTGTGTGAGTTACACCAGTGAAACAAAGATCTACAGCCGGCTCATCAATCTTCCTCCTCTAAGTCTCGACCTCGTGTTAATACAGCACCCATTGATTCCTCTAGCCTAGCGTAAAGCAATGACATGTAGATCAGTCATGCTAGCTCAAGCTGCGGTGTCGTGTCTAGATCAAGACTGTCCAACCCTCCTCCTGGAGAGCTACCGTCTCGGAGGTTATTAGCTGCCCAGTCGTACCTAACCTGGTTCTGCGATCCAGCTAGGGTTGGGTAAATAACTAACATGGATAGTGCACTGTCTCTCTGGAAGAGAATAGGGCAGCCCAGGTGGATATATTCAACCACTTCAGCAGTATTCATGATAAGGTGTCGGTTTCCTAAAAGCTGTCAATCCTCATGTTGAGGGTCATGTTGATAATATCAAGCGGCAGGTTTTAAAAGCCGTTTTATGGCGTCCAGTAAGGATGTAATCACCCTCATAAAGTCGACTGGAGTGATTTGCCTTGTGAGATTGCCGTTGAACCCTCTACTGTACGAAACAGCAAATGAACCAGGCACCCCCACACACACCATCCCAGACACACACCGGCGCACAGAGGTACACGCACACACTATCACAGACACACCACACACAGGCACATACACACACTTTCATCGCCACGCACAAACACACGCGCACACACACACAAAAACTCTCCGGGCAGTTTACCATCCGCTAACGAACACGGGTAGCATTAAAAACAGTGCACGCATACGATGTCTGATTCGTTATACAAAGAACTGTCATGTCAGTGGAGAAACCGGGCCGCGGGCACACTGTGTCAGTCTGAAGAGTTCGTTGGTGTAATTGAATATTTTTCTCCACTCCTGTTTCTCTTTGTGTTCGTGGAGACTAGGCCCGTGAGCTGTAACACCTGAAGAGAGGCGACGGGCCTGAGAAAGAGGAGTCTTGGAGCAGACACACACGCGCGCGTACACACTCACACACACTCGCATGCATTCACTGAGGCCTGTTGTTCCGAAGGTCTGTAAATGATCTGTGACCGTCAGGTTATCCGTCACAGAGACAAATGTCAGATGCAATCACTGCCACTGCCACTGACAGCATGTTAAGTGCTCTCCAAATTACCAATCGAGGGTAATTGTTATGCCATTTTACGAGGGGAAAAAACGGCGGCATAATTTGACAAATGAACGACAGGAGGAGGTGAGATACTGTGGAGGGAAAGCAAGGTGAGTGGGAGACTGAGCAGGATGTGAGAGAGGAAGAATGAGGTACTACTGTAGAGAGAGAGAGAGAGAGAGAGAGAGAGAGAGAGAGAGAGAGAGAGAGAGAGAGAGAGAGATGGTTATGACACACAAAAGGAGGGAAATTGAAGATGGTTGAGGGAGGGAGGGAGGGAGAGAGAGAGAGAGAGAGAGAGAGAGAGAGAGAGAGAGAGAGAGATGGTTATGACACACAAAAGGAGGGAAATTGAAGATGGTTGAGGGAGGGAGGGAGAGAGAGAGAGAGAGAGAGCAAGAGAGAGAGAGAGCGAGAGAGAGAGATAGAGAGAGAGAGAGAGAGAGAGAGAGAGAGAGAGAGAGAGAGAGAGAGAGAGAGAGAGAGAGAGAGAGAGAGAGAGAGAGAGATGAGGATAGAGAACGCTAAGGACTGGAGGAAAACGAAAGAGTGTGATTGACCTCTCAGCAGTGTTTTCCCTCAGATAAAAGAAAGGAAAAAAACATGTGGCCGCTTGTGATTGTCTTGTGCCCGCTCACTGGTGAAAGATTCTGCATCGAAAACATAATTAAAGCTTTTTGTTTTAAATGGTCGGTTTGTTGCGTGAGGAAGAGTGAAAGGCGAGTGAGGGAGAGGCAAGGCAACTCTCTGGACTTGGCTACTAAGGGGGCTTGACTACTGTCTGGGCTAGGCTAGGTTATTGTGTGGGTTAGGCTAATGTGTGGGCTAGGCTAGGTTATTGTGTGGGTTAGGCTACAGTGGACTACCTCCACAAAATGCTATTTGACACAAGACAAAAAGCGCCACAATACTGTTGCGTCAATATCCGATCTAACAACGTCCCGTCATGAAGTAATAAAGATATCCAATATTGTTTCAATACCACTGACGGCTTCTTTTTGGGTTTATCGTTCTGTCGCCTGGCAATAACCCAGACATACTGGCAAATCGACTTAAGCGACGAGCTGCAGCAGTGTTGTGGTATATGTGCTTTGACATTTCTACCACATTGCGGGTGTAGAAACATGCTCTTTATGAGATTGTGCCGTGGCCCCGGGCATGCCAAGCGCGGCGAAGAGCAGAAGGGTGTCCTGCCGTGATTGGATGGATAGCGGCCTGATAGAGCTGATGAACTTGATAAGCGACATGGCGAGCCGGAGCTGGGGGCTGGGGGGGAGGGGGGGGGAGGGGAGGGTGAGGCTGGCGTTGGCGCATGATGTAATTCGACGTGTCAAAGTGCCGGCGAAGACGCCCTGGACATTTTAAGCATCGGACCACGGCTTCTATCGATTCTGTCTTGGAGCAATGACGGGTGAGGTGAGGGAAGGCTGGTGCACGTTTGAAACCCACACACACACACACACGGCCACACACACACAGGCAGGCAGTACAGTGCACACACACACATATAAACACGTATGACAGACAGGGATGTACACACAGTCCCTCGCAGCTACCCCACTGTGAGCCTGAATGGCACAGTGAGAGACAGGCAATGTTCTTTTCTTTTGCCATTATCGGATTTCAGGGTACACTCTGTCCCCCCCCCCCCCCGGCCCCCACCCTTCTGTTCCCTCGCTCGCGCCTGCCCCTTCCCCCTCCCCCCCCCCTGCCCCCCTCCCTGCCACATCCCATCAAATGACCCCCTCTACACCTGCGATCGCAAACCCGATTACAGACGGATCATTTCAAGAGGAGGGAGGGAGAGCGGGGGTGGGGCGGAGGAGGGGGTAACCTCTACATCGGTGCCCCCCCCCCGACCCCCGCCCCTCCCCTCGCCACCGAGCCGACCGGCGGTTGCCAGGCGGCGGGGAACCTGGTTTGTATCGATCGCCCCCTCGTAGCAGAAGTCGCGGCCGTCAACATTTCAAACTCGCCGGCCGAGACGGGGGAGGGGCGAGGGAGGAAGGGATGACTGCGGGACGAACGGAGAGAGGGAGAAAGGAGAACAAGCACGACCGCTGTCTGTTTCATTTGGGGCTGCCGGTGTAGTCTCCAGTCCAAACAAGACTGCGCGAGCTCGGCGTAAGTGTATCTTTACCTGTGGGTTGTCACGTCAGCATGTGCGTACGTCTGCGTGTTTTGACGGGGTGTCTGTGTGTGTGTGCGCGCGTGTGGATGTTAGAACGGAACCACCTGCCATCTCTCGACTGTTTCAAATCAGCCGCGGGGTTCTGGGCTGCGTAGAGGTGCTTGGCTGGGTCTCTCAGCACCAACACAATGCTTCCGGTCACATTGCCGTCACTACCCAATGCAGGTAATAGAAAAACAACAGCCTCCAAACGTGTCTCACACACACACTCCGCAGACCCAATTTACGAAGCTCCAATGCACACTCACCGGGGGAGTGTTTCAGGTGTGTGTGTGTGTGTGGGGGGGGGGGGTTATTTCCCTTTCTTTCAGGCCGCTGAGGTGCGAGGAGATGGAGTCGAGTTAGAGGGATGGGACACAGCGTCTTGGAATGGAGCGAGCCGGGGAGAGAAACGAGAGAGTGAAAGAAAAGATCGAGGGAGGAGGAATCAGGAGCAGGAATTGATGTGAATTGAAATATTGAGAGGACTAGGAGAGGGGGAGGAGGTGGCAGAGAGAGAGAGAGAGAGAGAGAGAGAGAGAGAGAGAGAGAGAGAGAGAGGGAGAGAGAGAGAGAGAGAGAGAGAGAGAGAGAGAGAGAGAGAGAGAGAGGGAGGAGAAAGGGACAGACACGTATATATATATATATGGAGAGAGAGAGAGAGGGTCAGATTGGATTTCTTCGGAGTACTATGAAGACAGACATCTCTCCGTGTTCAAGGAGAGTTTCCGGAACAATACAGAGCTTCCTCACTAACCCAGCCCTTCCATCCAGTCCCTCAGCAACAGGTGTAAAGCACATAGGGTCTTTGATGCCTGTTTACCAGGAGGACTCCTCTCTCCAGCTCCCTCTCTCTCTCTCTTTCTCCCTCTCCCCCTTTGTCCATGCCCAAGTAGGAAGGGATAGAGAGTTGCGAGAAAAATAGAGAGAAGAGAGGGAGATGGAGAAAGGAAGAGAGACACGGTGAACTTTTCATCTGCCGAGTTTACGCAAAAGACCTCAGGGCAAACACTCAACAGTGTACGCGTGTGCGTGTGCTGTGCGAGTCTGTGTATGTCGGTGTACGCGCGCGTGTATGTGTGCACATGGTGAAGGCCTCCCCTGTCGATACACACACTAAACTATTCACTTACCATGCCCCCGAGGCTGACTTCTCCACTCGTCATAAAACACCCCGCACATACACACGCAGAGACACAACACGGTTCGTGTCTCTAAGCCGTCTCTGAAGATAAAAGCCGTCTCCTCGTAGCCTACAGTGGATCCGGGTCTTTCTCTCGGAATCCACCTGCCGTGACCTCCCGTGAATGACGAGTGCTTGAAAGGAGGCTGCGGGTTGCGTGGGCCCCGATGATTGGGCCCTGAGCTTTCGCTGACCTCATCCCCCTCATCCACACCTCCTCTCCTTCGTGTCCTTCTCCCTTCTCAATGCCGCCCGGTTTCAAAGGCTCTCCACGTCCTGCGGGAGGACGGGTGAAGGCGTGCCCGCCGGAGGGGGTCGCGGAGGTGTGCGGTCCGAGGGGGGGAAAGCGACGGTGTCAAGAGCGAGCCGCCGCGGGTCTCGACGGTGTCAGGCGAGCGCACGAGGTTTCCCGGGTGACAAACTTGTTGACAGGAAGAGATGAACGCGAGCTTGAGGTGCACGTACACAGAAACACACACACGCAAACAAATAGTGTTTTGGGCTGACGAGGCCATGGCAGGGCTGTTGATGTGTGTGTTACGGGCTTCCAGATACCTGAGCAGCCTCTTCCAGGGACACATCATGGACTTCCAATCACCTTTATCCTCCTTCGGCTAAGGTGCTTTGTTTGTCCGCTCTGTAATCATTCCCAGGAGATCAAACAAAGGCTCTGCAGCGCTCGGTGATTGTGTGCACGTGCGTGTGGGGTTGTTTTTTTCTCACGTGTTTCCGTGGACAAATTCAGGGGTGTTACGAGTGTGTGTGTGCACGCATCACACGGTGACAGCTTCGACATTTGAGCGGATGATGGGGAGCTCTCGTGGGAGTGTGTGTTGTGGGAGTGTGCCCGTGTGTGTGTGTGTGTGTGTGTTTGGGAGAGACAGACAGTGAGATCGGAGAGCTTTGTGTCACACCACGCCATCAAACAGGCCAGCACAGAGGGGAGAAGGGAAGATGGATGGAGGGATGGAGGGATTGAGTAGCTTACACGCTAAGCTGATGGAAGGCATTCATCTCTTCGCCTGGTATTTGCGTCCTGCCTCTCCACCTCTCTCTCTCTCTCTTTCTCCACCTCCCTCTCCCTCTCTCCCGAGCTGCTAGCGAACACCAGATCCTTCCTGCTCATGAAACAGAGACACACGCGCACCGAACTACGTTTTACCGTAGCTCGTTCCGATTTACGGCAGTCGTTCATTTCCCCCCCCCTCGGACACTCTTCGGCAACCGGCCAATTAGCTTTTTTTTTTCAATTGAGGGCATCCCATCGACGTGTGTGATCGAGGAGCCGTCGACAACGACCCCTGCTCACGTGGAGCGCCGGGCCACGTCAGCCTACAGGGAGATGACAGGAGCGGTGGGAGATAGTTCTCAGGGAGACTGTGTTGCCGGTCTCGACGTTGAGCAGGCAGATGTGTGAAGCTTAATGGAGTGGGGTGTGTTTGTTTATTTGTTTGCGTGCGCGTGCGTGAGTGCTTACGGAAATCCAGCAGTACAAACCCTCAGCCCCTCATTAATTACATCGCCGAGGCTGTCATCCGTCCCTCAATCACGCCCCAGAGCTGAGTGACGTCTGTGTGTTTGCGTGTGTGTGCGGGAGTGGTAGTTTATCAGGATGGAGGGAGTGAGGAGTGGACAGAGTCACAAGGCAGAGGTTGGGGGGTTGGAGAGTGAGGAGGAGGAGGAAAGAGGGGCAATACGAGGGGGTGGGGGAGACGGGGGAGGCACTGTGTGGAGGGAGAGGGGGAGGAGGGCCATGGGGGGGGGGGGGGGGGAACAGGGAGGCACGGGAGAGGATCCCCATCCCTCCCTCCCTCGCTCCTTCTTTACCCTAATCTGTGCTGCTATTGACAGGAGGGGGGAGGCGAGGTGGGGGAGGGAGGGAGGCAGGGAGGGGGGGGGGGAGGGGGGAGAGAACTCTGACTTTTAATAAACGTCTGGAGGTTTCGGTGTGGTAGAGACGCCGGGCTGGATTCTCTCAGATACATTATTCATGCGCCGGGTCTCTCTCCTCATTCTCACGACGCCTCCGCGAGAATAAATATCATCTTTTATTTTAGGCCCCCCCGCCACCTCCTCCCCCCCCCACCCCCTCCTCTCCCCCCCCCCTTCGTCTCCACCCTCCATGCCTCCTTTCCTCTCCTCCCTCGTCGAAACACCTTTCCCTCCGTTGAAGACGGATCTCTTTACAAGGCCTGATGTGACAATGTGCTGCGTTGCCGTTTACACCCCGGGGGGGGGGGGGGGGGGGGGGGGGGGGGGGGGCATGTTTACGACGCGCCCTGTAATCCACAGATCCAAACGCATCATAGCCACACACACACACACTCACACTGTACACTCCCACTCCCCCATGTACACATACACAAACACAAGTGTATAACGGCGTTGGTAATGTAGGTCTTCAGAGCAGAGTGGGATTGGGGGAGGGGGAGGGGTTAGAGTGAAGGGTTAAAACGAATGACCTTTTTATGAAGGGGGAGGAGGGCGTGAATCATTAACGAAACGCTCTCATTAATGAATCGCCGTCGCCACGGTCACTCAGCCCGCGCTGTCTGTTATACCGGGTGGCGACTGTGGCCCAATGTGGCCAATGGAGTGTGAGGACGTAAGCCGGGGCTCTCTGCTTTTGTTTATCTGTTTGTTGGACTGTTTGTTTATTTGATTGCGCTAAATGATCGGTCCGCGGCCTCTTACGAATTCAAATCGAGTCATGCGTGCGACAAGTGTGCGTGCGTCAGTCTGTGTGCCCTCGATCGTAGCGAGCGTTATTCCCACTTTCTGGAGTGATGAAGCTGGTGAACGCTTGAGCAGCTAACCTGTGCTCCAACAGTGCCCCCTGCTGGAGGTTCCACCGTCTCCAGCAACCAGGGAGGGGCTGAGGGGGGGGGGGGGGGGGGGGGGGGCCTCCATCCTCCTGTTCAGCCTGAGCCGGTGCGTGACTCTGGGGCTCGTGAGGGTTGGTTAGCCCCTGTCTGGTCTGGATGGATGGAAAGTGAAGGTGTGTGAAGGTGCGCGGGTGCAGATGAGGGTGAACTCACTGGAGAGCGCTCCGTTTGTGTCGTGGGTTTCTAGCATTGCCCAAAACAACTCAAATGGCATAATCATCTTGTTATTCTCTGCATTTGTTCGTTTTTTTGGGCTGTTTTGCAAGTCCATCATAATCGTCTTGAATCACCAGGAGACTGGCTGGTTATCACCAGGAGACTGGCTGGTTATCACCAGGAGACTGGCTGGTTATCACGTGCTGTCGCCTAATTCCAACCGATCAAGCAATCGACATGGTCGATCAAGAACACATGCACACATATAGTAACACGGTGCAAATGCATCAGAGCTGGAAGGAGACTAAAGCTGAAGCTCTTGCGAGCCCATTTTCCTCTCTCTCTCTCATCTCTCGTTCCCTCCCTCCATCTCGTTCGATTTCTCTCTCTCTCTCTCTTCCATCTCTCTCTCCCTCTCTTATTCCCTCTGTCTCTTTCCCTCTTTTCTTCCCTCTGTCTCTTTCTATTTCCCTCCCTCTTTCCAGCTCTCTCCTTCTCTTTGTCTTTCTCTCTCTCTCTCTTTCATTCTCAACCTGTTTCTATTCCCCTCTCTCTCTCTCTCTCTCTCTCTCTCTCTCTCTCTCTCTCTCTCTCTCTCTCTCTCTCTCTCTCTCTCTCTCTCTCTCCTCTCTCTCTCTCTCCCTCTCTCTCTCTCTCTCTCTCTCTCTCTCTCTCGTGTCGCTGTCTGTCCATCCTAAGTGCTGGTGGGTGTGTGTGAAGGCTGTTCACAGTGCAGGAGGAGATTGCTGAAGAGAGACCAGAGAGAGCAGAGCCGGGAGAGGGAGAGGCACGGAGGGGAGGAGGACGGGGGCCCAGGCTGACACGAAAGGCACCGTTAATGGACATTATACAACCGTCCACAATGTACTATCTCCATGTGTTTGTGTCGGTGTGATTTTGTGCACAAATATGAATGTGTGTGTTTGCGTGTTTGATTTGGGTGAGAGCAGGTCCTCCATGTACATACGCGTTTTCACACCTTGCGTAAGAAAGCTTGGTTTTGCATCGGCACTGTCTCTCCCCAATCCTGTGTGTGTGTGTGTGTCTTGGTGTGTGTGTGTGTCTTGGTGTGTGTGTGTGTGTCTTGGTGTGTGTGGGTGTCTTGGTGTGTGTGGTGTGAGGTGGAGGTGTTTCATTTCTCCCTCCTGCTTTTGTATTCCGCAGGACTCTATAATTACAAACTCCATCATTATTCAGAGATGCAATCGTCTGTCTCTGACTGATGATGACGTGGAGACCCTTCCGGCCAGCGTGTGTGTGTGTGTGAGTGTGAGTGAGTGTGTGTGTGGCCTGCCAGGTACGGTCTCCTATTCCCTTAACCATTATCGCCATCCCACTCAGTCTAATATAAACAGATTAGTGTGGAGCGCATGTGTTTACTGTTCAGGCAACAGAGTGCTTCGAGCCCTGGTTTCAGATCCAATATCTAGCTGAACTCTGTGTCCAACTGTGATGAGATGAGCTTCAGCCTTCCACTCTGTCTAGACCCCTCTTCCTCTCTCCCTCTCTATCTAGCTCCTTCAATCTCTCCACCCTCTCGCTCTCCCATGTTTCCCCTTGCTCTCTCTCTCTTTCTCTCTCTCTCTCTCTCTCTTTATCTGTGTCTCTTCCTTTCTCTCTTTCTCTGTCTCTCTCTCTCTCTCTCGTTCTCTCTCTCTCTCTCTCATTCTCTGTCTCTCTCGTTCTCTCTCTCTCTCTCGTTCTCTGTTCATCTCCCTCTCTCCTCCTCTCCTCCATCATCTCCCTCTCTCCCTCGTGCTCCCAGAGTGGCATGTTCTTCTACTTTGCCCCTCATCATGACCTGATCAATAAAACAAATGAGAGCGAGGAGGCTTTTTAGCAGCAGCTCTCCTTGCCGGGGCTAACTGTTAGCCATCGATCGGTCGGCCCAGGCTCGTCTCGTCTCCCCCCCCCCCCCCCCCGGTCACACAAACCAGCATCGCTGGAGCGACACATGTAACATCTCCCAATATTCTCGCCCGATTCAGCTTTGATGATACCGAAGCCAAAGATGCTTTTAAACCAAGTTAGAGCTCTGGATATCACGGTCAAAGAGAAATATCAAAGCGGTGACTGATAGTTCCTGGTGGTGATTGGTGAGAAATCAGTTTTTTTGGGGGAGGTAACCCCCGTAGGGGGTTGTGATAGCTACAACAGTCACCGGGAAGAGATTATGTGTTGTTATTTGTTGCCATGAATCTTGATTTGGAGATATTACTGTAATAAAACCACGTCTCACATCCAGACAATATACTGACTCAGTAGCACGTATGAAGTAGTGTAGTGTATTCTTTTGAGTCCATTCAGGTGGATTATTGCTTTAGGTTGTTTCCCCTGCAGGTCTGGTCCCAGCAGTGTCTTTTGATATCCGAAGGGTTGACCTTTGGAGGGATGACACACAGGTCCCTGAGTCATGTTAATGACTATCCTCAAGAAGGGCAGGTTTGATCTTAGCATGACTCAGCGCTGTAAACGTTGCCCAAGACGCTCTCTCTCTTTCCAACTCTCTCTCAATCGTTCTTTCACGTATTCTCTTCCTCTCTCTCTCTTTCTCTTCTCAGTGTCTGTCTCTCTCTCTCTTTCTCTTCTCAGTGTCTGTCTCTCTCTCTCTCTTCAGGCTAGTCACATTGTTCCCCTCCCACTCCTACTATCTCTTAAAAAAGGGGGGGTGAGGGGAGTTCTGTCTTTTGCGAGCTGCATGCAAGGTTCTTCAGGGTCAACTCGTTTCACTGGCCTTTCTTTTCCCTCCTTTCCCCTCCGTTACTCTGAGAGGAAAGATGGGGGGTTTCAGCTCTATTCAGAACAGACATCCCTCCATTCAAATATGGATGGAGCAGGATACAGGGAGAGGGGGACAGGACTGCATGCGCTGTTCTCCTTTCCAGTTTCTGCCTGCCTGCCTGTCTATCTGTCGATCTGTTTGCCTGCCTGCTAAACTGACTGCCTGTCTAACTGCCTATCTGCCTCCTTGCTTGTCTGTCTATCTACCTGCCTGCCTGCATGTCTGTCTGCCTGCCTGCCTGCCTGCCTGCCTGTCTGTCTGTCTGTCTGTCTGCCTTTCCTACCCCCCCCCCCCCTCCCCCATCTCCCAGGCGGAGGTAAGATCAGTGGAAGAAGCATCTGCACCTGTCCTCCTTTCTCATCTCAGCCAGGCTTTAAGCTCATTTCAAAGGCTACAATCCTGCACCCACCCCCCCGCCCCCACCCTCCACCACCACCACCGCAACCCCCACTACCACCCACCTCTCGCTTTGTAAGGAGCAGCGTATAATGACACTCATAAGATAGAGGGACAGAGACACAGGCTTACTTTTTCTTTTTTTTGCAGCACAGAGAGAACCAGAGGCCGCCGAGAACAAATTAGAGAAGAGGGGGAGGATGAGAGAGCAAGAGAGAGAGAGAGAGAGAGAGAGAGAGAGAGAGAGAGAGAGAGAGAGAGAGAGAGAGAGAAGGGCACAGAGAGAAAGGCAGAGGGACCCGAGAAAGGGAGAGAAGGAGAGAGGCAGAATAGGCCATAGCTGAGGTGCCATTGGAGTCCATTAAGAAACTCTAATAGAGGGATATGAACACCCTGTACCTCTCAAATCCTCCCCCGCCTCCCCATAACCCTGGACCCTGTCACCACCACTGAAATTACCCCTTCCCGCACACACACGCACGCACACACGTGAGCAAATACACAAACACGTTCTAGCTCTCACTGCAGTGCAACGTAGGGGGCAGAGGACTCGTGAAAGACATGATAGAGTGAACACCATCCTTCACCACCCCTCCTCTTTTTTGTTTCCTCTTGCTCCTCCTTTTCCTTCCTCTTCTCCTCTTCCCCCTCTCCTCCTCCCCCTCTCATCCTCCTCCTCCCCCTCTCCTCCTCCTTCCTCCTCCTCCTTCCTCTTCTCCTCCTCCCCCTCTCCTACTCCACCTCTCCTCCTCCCCCTCTTCTCCTCTCCTCCTCCCCCTCTCCTCCTCCTCTCCTTCTCCACCTCTCCTCCTCCCCCTCTTCTCCTCCACCTCTCCTCCTCCCCCTCTCCTCCCCCTCTCCTCCTCCCCCTCTCCTCCTCCTCTTCCTCCTCTCCTCCTCCCCCTCTCCTCCTCCTCCTCCCAGGTGTGAGGACAACACTCTTATTGGGGTGCTTGTCTGTGTTTTCCACACGGCGCCATTCAAGTCATTCACAGGAATCACAACATATGTTCACAGAAAAACACATTTGTCTGCAAGAAAGAACATACTGTTCTTCACATGGAATACACATGTAAACACACGCAAACACATGCAGACAACCCCCCACCCCCCACCACCACCACACACACACACACACACACACACAGTGGTAGACTGGAGGCTGTGAAGCCACACAAATAGCAGTGTGCTTGGTCCCAGACACAGGGGGGGGAAATGAATGAGGCGGTTTGAATCAGACCAGCACATGCTGTGGCCTGAATACCAATACCTAGCTCTAGCATAAGAACCCTTGGATTACACACACGCGTGAACACACAGTCACACACACACTGGCACAGAGACACACACACACACACACACTGGCACAGAGACACACACACACACACTGGCACACACAAACACACGCGTTGCATTCAGACAGTCTCGCAGACCATACACACAGACAAACACAATCTTTGTGTTTGTCAGAACGTTTAGGGGCAAACATTCAGGGTGGGAGTACATTGCAGTCTCTCTCTTTCTGTCTTACAAGTGCTTTTACGGTCTTTCCATCAGCCTCACTATTGAGGGAAATGAAAGAAGAGAAGAGAGGAGAAGTGAGAGGGCAGATATAGCTTTCATTGCAATGTGGAAACAGAGGGGGGGCTTCAAATTGATCCGTTTATGGTCTCATGTCTCCTCCCAAATCAAATGACAACCCCAAGAGGGCCCTTTCTCTCGCTCTCTTTTTCTCTCATTCTCTCCCTGTCTGCGACCGAGGCCCACAGACGGAGGGATTTCATTTCCCCCATTTCGCCGCTCTCATTCTCGCCCGCTCGCTTTCTTTTCAATGGCACCACGCGTGGCAACCGATTATCAGTCCAAAGCGACGAGAACGGAACCTACCGAACCATGTTCACGTTTGGAAATGCATTAACAAGCAAAACTTTGTTGTTGTTGTCGTTGTTGTTGCTTCTACCAATGTGGGTGTGTTGGAGGAAACTGCCCTGTCTACACGGTGTGTCAGTCTGCGACAGCAGCTCGTCTCTGGGCACAAGACTGCATCCACATCTCAGTCGACATCTCAGTCGCAACATCTGTGGGATGTCTGCGTTGTCATGCCATGTAAGTACGTACCGCATATCTGGAATATACTAATGTGCCCTTAGTACCGGTTGCCATGGGAGAGGGACGTTTTCTCAGAAGCACGGTGAGATGAATTCTGTTTTCCACCTGTGAAAGTGCGTGTGTCGCCTCTGTGACTGCTGAGTCACCAGCGCAGCTTGACGTCCCTCCACCCCTTTCCTATTGATATTTCCCCCCTGCCCTCCCAAGATGGCCGCCCGCGCGGTGATCGTGTGTCGTGCTTTCTATTCACAGGAACAAACCAACATTTATCAACATGAATCCATCTTTTGAATCGCAAATATCCGTCCATTGGGGAGATTTGCAGGGATGTTTTGACAATGGAAAGTGTCTCTGTGCTTTCCTCCTCAGCGCAAGAAAGCAAAAACATTCAGCCATGAATGGACTTTTGGGGATAATGGTCGTGAGATTGAAAGTTCCGGGAGTCATTGTTGTACTGTCATGTCACATGGAGGTTGGGCATTGTTTTTTGAAATTGGAATTGCTTTTAGAGCTTTTTTTGCCTTCATTTGCTTTTGGCTCATTCCTATTTACTGTCCAACCTTGCCAAGTCTAAGTAAGCAATAAAATGGAAAAATACTTATACATAGCCTTTTCACTTTTCATCTTGGAAATGTATCTACTTTTTTAGCTCGCTTTATCTTTCCCTTCACCTTCTGTCTCTATATCTCTCTCTTTCCCCATCTCTATCTCTCTCCCTCCCTCACAGGCAGGTGGTCTCCAGGCGGGGGGGCGGGGTGGGGGGGGGGGGGGGGACAGGTGGTAGGTGGTCACCCCGCAGGAGAGGCCCCATGGTGGGGCTGATGGATGGCTTGCTGCCTGGTCTCTCTGGGTGTTCCCTGGATCAAGCCAAGCTCCATCTCCCCCCAACCGCCATGACACGACAGAGACTAACACCTATGGTCTGTCGACTCCCCCGAACTCCCACAGACACGCACACGTGCCCAGACGACTGCGCCCACACGCACACCAACCTTCTCTAAATCCCTACACAGACTTCAACATGGCCGGCGAAGCCGGAGAAAACCTGAAAGCACCCGAGCTGCTCTCTTCCTCCGCTTTTCCCCCATCTCCAACCACAGAAGGCAGCAGGGGAGAGGGCGACTTCAAAAGGAGCCTCTTCCTCTATGAACCCTGCAGCTTCTCTGGCTGCTACCGCCGCCAATTAGGGCACAGAGACGGTGTGAATTGATTAGCCGGCCGCAGGTTAAAGGGGTGGGGTGGCGGAAGAGGGGGGGGGGGGGGGGGGGGGGGGGGTCTTGTCTGAATGTTTTTTTCGGATCACAGGATATCAAAACCGGCTCATTAGTGGGGGGGTCAGTATTTCATCAGTTACTGGGGAGCTGATCGCCATGGCGATGTCTCTGCCCTGAAGTATTGATTAGTTTGGTTTTGCACTCAGATTTAGGCTCTTCACTCAATCAGTGAGCCAGACAGACAGGCAGACAGGCAGACACACAGACAGACAAAGAAGACAGGCAGACACAGTCAAGAAGACACAGACAGAAACAGAAACAGACAGGCAGACTGGCAGGCAGGCAGAAAAAAACAGACAGTTAGGCAGACAGACATAAACAGAAAGACAGACAGATGGACAGTCAGACTGACAGTCATGAACAGTTAGACGGACAGACAGACAGACAGACAGACAGACAGACAGACACACACACACACACACACACACAGACAGACAGACAGACAGGCTCATAAACAGATAGACAGACAGACAGACAGACAGTCATAAACAGATTGACAGACAGAGAGTCATTTCAGTTTCACAAAGTTTTAGACATCCACATATACTCCCGGGGGAGATGGAAACCCTGTAAGCACAGACGCATGGTGGGAGGCAGAACAGGAATGTGCTCTGCACATCCTTGCGTGGGGTCATTGCGTGTTACGAGACTAGCAATGAGGAGATTGGCGGAACATGGAAATGAAGCAGTTTACATTCTGGAATTACATTTTTCTCTTTTTCCAAATTGAATGCAACGTTGGAGATTCCAGACATGAGATGTGCGTGTGTGTCTTCACCGTGGAGTGTCTAATCACAGAATGATGTAGTACGGTGTGTCTTGTGTTTGAGTCTGGAACTTGTAGCAGGGTTGAGACTGCCAAGAAATAAGGAACTCAAAACACACAATGTCGTTTTAGCCTTTTATTCTCATTGTCTGCTATTCAGGGGAATTACCCAAGTGTAACTTGGTTGGTAACTCGGAAAGAAATACTTTTACAACTTTTGCTGTTTTTGTTTTAAATTGGGATTCTGCCATCAACTCCTAACAGCACAAAACTGAACGTTATAAACCTGACATTCTAAACATCCAGGGACTGCCGCGTTTCAATCCCAACAATGTGTTATTTTTCTGTTGTTTGCAAGGTAAACATAATAACTTTAATACCTGGGAATTCACAGGAGTCCTCATTAATTCGGTTTCCTTGGAGACCATTTGAGTGACTAAAACACATTAGCAACACAAACAGAGATCAAAACAAGCCGTTTATCTTTGTCGCTCTGTCCTTTTCCACAATGCACATAGAGATAAACACAAAGCTAAACAAGAGAAGAAAGAGCGTTAGTTCGATGAAGACAGTCAGAACGCAAACATCACAACATAAACACAATCTGTTACATGATATATTTATCTTGATTAAAAAACGTTTTTATTACTTTTCTTTACAGTCTTGTTACTGGTTGACTGTTTCACAGAATAACCTTTTTATGTATACTGCTGTTTGAGTTGTTGAAAGAGCAAACTCTATTATCTTTACTGCATTGTAGTATATTTACTCCAATATGCATCAAAAAGATACAACTATAAAACGTATATGTTCACATGTCCCCGCACACGTGCGAAACACAAACTTTATATATATATATATATATATATATATATATATACTATATTCCTTTTTCAGGGTAATTGGTGACCTGTCAGTTAATGTGTCTACGTGAGATGAAAGCGTTTGAAGGCATGTGATTGGCCACACCTAAGGAACTGGAGAAAGAGGTCGACCAATTAAAAGGCCCGGTGAGAATGAAGATGAGGCAGAGAGCAGAAGGGTTAGAACCAGTTAGGACTTTAATTATACATCACACTGGAGGGACCAGACCCTGTGGCCCAGAAGGTTCTACATACACATACACTCAGAGACTAACATACACTCAGAGACTAACATACACTCAGAGACTAACATACACTCAGAGACTAACACACACTCAGAGACTAACACGCACACTCAGAGACTAACACACACTCAGAGACTAACATACACTCAGAGACTAACATACACTCAGAGACTAACACACACTCAGAGACTAACACACACACTCAGAGACTAACACACACACTCAGAGACTAACACACACACTCAGAGACTAACACACTCAGAGACTAACACACACTCAGAGACTAACACACACTCAGAGACTAACACACACTCAGAGACTAACACACACTCAGAGACTAACACACACTCAGAGACTAACACACACTCAGAGACTAACACACACTCAGAGACTAACACACACTCAGAGACTAAACACACACACTCAGAGACTAACACACACTCAGAAACTAACACCCACACACTCAGAGACTGACACACACACATTCACACACTCAGACACTAACATACGCACATTCACTCACGCACACCCACACATGCTCCTCCTCACACACATACTCGAACGCACGCCATCTAAAACCCAGCTAACGAGCACAGATCACCTTACATGTGTGAGACGGGCCTCGAAGGTGAGGGCATCACAACAACTCCGTAATCGTGGCGGACTGAGGTTCGCCTAACATCCTCAATACACATTCCGTTCCATAGCACCATCATCCGGACCCTTTGATGTCACACACGTGCCCCGAGCGTGCGGGGGCGTGCGCGCTCGTCACATTGTTTGGGTGTGTTTGTTGCAGATGAATTCTCGCGACGCCGGAACGCCGATGAGAGGTCATTTTCTCTCACTTTCCCCCCCAAATCACCTCCACGTCTCATTAAAATCTCATTCCCCCATATGTCACTCACTGTCCTGCCGTGTGGCTCCACGTTAGCGATGAGAAAAGATCTCAGAGTTCATTATCGTTATTGGGGGGGTGAGGCAAATATTATCATTCTTCCCTCAGCGTCCGCGGTGAGGGCCCCCACCGCACCCCCTCCCCCCTTACCCCCCCTCCCCCTTACCCCCTCCCTCCCCCCGCCCTCTTTGTCTCGCTTTCCCGAACCTTCCGCACCTGCACGCGTTCTTACACACCGTGTGCACGCGCCACGCGCCTGCGGGGGCCTGTCTCTGTCATTCACCGTGACAGTGTTTAATTGGTGTTGGGGAGGGGCGGGGAAGCAACGAGCGGCTCCCCCCCCTCTAGACAATCTAGATAATCGCCGCTGGCACCACGGCGCTCCGTCGCTCGAAGTCATCGGACCACGACGACGGAGGTTGTTTAGCTTTCTGTCCTCCGCTCGGGAGCTGTGAGAAGTGACGAGTCAGGTTTGAAGGCCGGTCACCTGAAGAGGGTTTGCGAACCAATCGAGATGCGGGACTTTTTTCAAAACAACACCCAATCGAGCTGACCAAAGGAATGTAGGCAAACGTGTGTGTGTTGGGGGTTTAGGTTGGGGGTACAATATTAGTTACCTCTTGAAGGTCAAGGGATTCAGAAGGGAGGCGGGGTGGCGGCTCGGGGTCAGGGAAACTTGGATGGGGTTGGGGGGGGGGGGCTACTAGGGGGTGGAGGGTGTTATGGAATGTGTCTGGAGGAGACAGTGTATGTAGCATCTGAAAGGTCCAGAGTAAAGTGTGTGTGTGTGTGTATGGGGGGGGTTTGGGGAGGGGGGGGGGGGGGGGGGTCTGTGCTGACTGGGGGGGAGGATGTGGTGGAGAGAAGTAAAGAGCCTTGAAGGTCATAGGTGCCATCTTTTATTACCCCAGTTTTGTCTTCCGCATGAGTGTGTGTGTGTGTGTGTGCGTGCGTGCGTGTGTGGCTATCCTCACACAGATGCTGTAGATAGTGAGCTAATGCAGGCAGGGTGGCACTGTGGCGTGACTTCATGGCATTATCATACTGAGCTCTCATACTGGGTCCAGTCTTCAGGTGGCTTCTCTCTCTTTCTGAGAAGACAACTGCCATTTATTCCTCCCCAGGTGGCCTGTACATGTGTGTGTGTGTGTGTGTGTGTGTGTGTGTGTGTGTGTGTGTGTGCGTGTGTGCGTGTGTGCGTGTGTGCGTGTGTGCGTGTGTGCGTGTGTGCGTGTGTGCGTGTGTGCGTGTGTGTGTGTGTGTGTGTGTGTGTGAGTGAGTGCGTGTGCGTGTGTGAGAGTGAGAGTGAGTGTGCATGTGTTTGCACGTCTCAGATCAGAATAATTTCCTGCTGCAAGGCACAGCCTGTCAGCTACATTGATGGGAACCCAATTAGTTTCTTTTTCACGTTTAATTTATCCTTTTTCAGTATTTTCTTCTTTTTTTTAAAGATGCCTGCTTTTCTGTGTTTGGTTTTAATGGGGTTTGGTTATCACTCTTTTCAGAGAGCCTGGAAGAGTATAATAGATATTCTATCCAATTAGATACATACATATATTCTTGTTATTGAACTCCATGTTTATCATCTGTGTTTTCCAATCTAGTAACTAGCATTTACATTGGTTTGTGTTTGTTTATATCTCAGGGAGAAACATGTTTTTAATGGTCATCTGTACAGAAAATGTACATAGCTCTCCTGAAAGTTTGAATCAGCTGCCTTTGATCTCTTATATCACGATAGAAAACACGGACTTTCCATGGCACCATGATAGCCTTACGTTCCCGAACCCAATTGCATTACATAGTATTGGCTCACTTTTAAAGTGTATGTTCGCTTATGTGTGTGTGTGTGTGTGTGTGTGTTTGTTTGTGGGGAGGGGGAGAGGGCTTCGAGCATTACTCCCTACGTTCTCTTTTCAGATTTGGATGGAGCAGTACTGCCCTCTAGCGGTCAACTTGGATATAACACGTGGCAGACGTACAGCCAGCCACAAAGTAAACAAACCCAACACTGTTATAACATGAGGATTCTGTTAGTGTCTGACTGTGTGTGGTCTGCCTCTGTATTCCTGCTGATTGTTTGCTCTTGTTTCTTTTAGTTTACCGTTTTTTATCTGTATCTTTTTTTTAATGAAGGACAGATGCAAGTCCCACAATGTACAATTGAAGCAACATGTTTCCTTAAAAAACCCTCCCCTCCTTCCACCCGACCCACCGCCATCACCTTGACAGTCCATAAGATGACACATTCACTACACAATGGCACTGCTTCCATATCAGACAACAAAGCACGACAGAAAAAGAAAAAGGTCTTGAACATGAACAACGTAAGCAACAGCAGATAAGAGGAAATACAAACCTTGTACAGTTACATAACATCGGATTCAGGGGGGAGTGTGTCGAAGGCTGTTAGAATAATCTATCAGGCACTGCCATGTCTTATAGAAACAGTCCACGGAGCCCCCACCCCCCACCCCCGAGTGAATGTTATCTTCTCAAGTTTAAGAACCGGGTCTTAAGGCCAGGTAGAGGATAATGGAAGATTAGGGGTATTCCGTTCGAGCAAAATTCGACGAACTTAAAGAGATGTGTGTGCCACAGTATCCGCCTGTCTGGCAGTTAGAGTGGTCCTCTGGAAGTCCCTTGCTTGGGATTTACATAAAAAGAATTTCAACTGCGGCTGGTGCCAAAGTCTGCCTAGAGAAAAATCACAAAGCAGTAGATGGCAACAGAAAAATAGATATATTAAAGAGGGAGGGTGTTGTGTTTGTGCTGAGCAACCTAACCCATCCCTGCTGTCCCCTGCCTCCCGTTCCCTTCTGATGAAGAAAGTGTTTTGTCCGTCTCTTCATAAACGGAGTGACTAAGTTCAGTTGAGTTCTGGATTTAATAAGTATTTATCAATCTGCAGATTGGGAGAGAAAACCCGACCTCTGACAATAAATGACAACACAACACCAGGCTTAGGTCTCAATCATGTCTCTCCCCGCTCTGAAGGCTGGAGGACCATCTTTTATAGGGCACAGGAATGTAAACATAGATAGTGACAGTCAGGCAGTAATGACGTTACAACAGTCTCAGAGGAAGAGATTCATAGCTCCCAACACATGACCACTCAGACTAGAGAGGTCATAGTTGGCGCTCTCCTTGTAGTCATGACAAAGGATGTTTACCCAGTACTTTCTCCTGATCCCAAACATCTATTAACCCTGACACATAGACACAATCTACTCTTATTAATAGCAAGCTTGCATGAGAACATACTAACTAGTATCCAATGACTAGTTCTATTGATTAGTGAATAATGTAAGCACACCTGAAATCGCAATTTCTTCCACACTTCTGAGTAGATGATGATATTGTGAGCCGTACGGACAGCATGAGCCTTCATGGGCTCCTTCCTTGCTTCCTCTGTTTGGGCATCTGTCCTCCTCCTTCCTCTCAGAATCGATCAGCAGAGCCTTTTCCTGTCAAATCGTTCCATTGCCGTCGAAGATCAATCGTTTACAAGCTCATTGGGGGGGGGGGGGGGGGGGATGCCTGTCAGGTTGCAGGGTCCTGACCGAGAAGGAACGCCCCTCACACACACACACACACACACACACATCCAGAGACACACACACCCGCTGAAGCCCGTCAGGAACACATCACACAGACATTTCGAAATGTCAGGTGTCCCTATTCAGGTTTGAGAGTGGGAGGACGGGATGAAGAGACGGAGGAGTGACAGAAAGGGAGAAGAGAGAGAGAGCGAGAACAGAGGGAAGGAGGAAAGGACAGCATTTGAACGGCCGTGACAGATCTCACGTTTCAACCGGCGCCCGGGTAAACAGCAAGGGAGGGGGAGATAAAAGAGACCGGTGTGGGGGGGGGGGGGGGGGGGAGTGGAGGGGGGGGATGTTTCCTTTGTGTTTTTTGGGGGGGAGGCTTGGAGGTTGAAAGGCGGAGAGCGTTCTGAGAGATGCGGACATCGGGGGGGAGGCTGGGGGGGTGGGGGGCGGGACCTTCGTAGGGGCGTTGGTCGGGGGGAGGGCGAGGGGGGGGGGGGGATGACGGCGGAGTGGGCGAGGGAGGGATGAGTTCCTGTGAAGCTGTTTCCTGGTGTCCACCTCTCAGGTGTCTGATGATGTGTTTGGCGATTGTTTGTTTGTTTGTTTGTTTTTGGCTGGTGTCGATGCTGCAGCTGAAGGGGAGGAGACCCTTAGTGATGCTTCAAACGTCTGCCGAATATAGGCCTTCAAAGACACACGCACTCGCGGTCCAAAAACGCGCTGTGACACCCTTGCTTTCACACACACAAATACACACTCAGACTGACACGTGTGTGACAGTCTGGAACACACACGCACACACATCTTTGATTGTTTCGCCTTATCTTCATGCGGCTTTCACAGGTAATCCTTTTGTCTACTCTGTGTGTTCCGAGTGTGTGTGTGTGTGTGTGTGTGTGCGTGTGGGTGAGATCGTTGTGATCATGTGTCTTCATGTTCCAGAGTCCAACACTCGCACAGCCGAGCGTGGAGAATCAATCAAGACTGTTTTATTATCATTCTCCTGACACATCCATCATTCCTCCTCTCTCTTTTCTCTCTCTCTCTCTCTCTCTCTCTCTCTCTCTCTCTCCTCTCTCTCTCTCTCTCTCTCTCTCTCCTCTCTCTCTCTCTCTCTCTCCTCTCTTCTCTCTCTCTCTCTCTCTCTCTCTCTCTCTCTCTCTCTCCTTCTCTCTCTCTCTCTCTCTCCCCTCTCGTCTGTCTGTCTCTGTCTCTCTCTCTCTCTCTCTCCCTCTCTCTCTCTCTCTCTCTCTCTCTCTCTCTCTCTCTCTCTCTCTCTCTCTCTCTCTCTCTCCCTCTCTCTCTCTCTCTCTCTCTCCCTCTCTCTCTCTCTCTCTCTCTCTCTCCCTCTCTCTCTCTCTCTCTCCCTCTCTCTCTCTCTCTCTCTCTCTCTCTCCCTCTCTGTCTCTCTCTCTCTCTCTCTCTCTCTCTCGCGCTCTCGCTCCAGCGAGACAGACTCCATGATGCTCCGTTCATCCCTCCATCCATTCTCAGAATCCTTTGTGAATAAACTCGTGATATTGGCCCATCGTTCAGTGTCCCTCATGTGTTTTCATCGACGTCGTCATCATCGTCAATCATCATCATCCTCATCGCCGGCCGCACCACTTGCATCGACCGCAGGCCGCCGAAAGAAAAGAACCTGAAGTGAACACACGGTGCTTCCAAACCCCTCCTGTATCCTGTGTGGAGTGTGTTGCAGGGCGACAAGGCGCTGAGCATTTGCTTTTCTTTTCGTTTCCATTGTGAGGCTAAGGGTCCGCTCTACTCCACACTACACACATCCTGCTCTGCATCTGCCTCCTCTAACTAACAGCCGTGGGAGGTGACAAACAAACACACGAGCAAACAGACAAAAGAGAGAACATACTTTAGCTTTGCAGTAAGAGGTCTGTCATTCACCAGCTCTATGTAAGGAGAAAAGGAGAATGCCGTACTAAGGTAGCATTAGTTTGACGGGTCCAAATCAATTAAGTAGAAGATACCGTTTGATTCATAGAGTGAGAATGACCGTGAAAAACCTGGCGATGAGCTATCTAGTAGACTGAAGGACAGATGGCGTGTATCCTTCAGATAGTCTGCCAACAGCTGTACTAATATAAACAAAGAAATATAGCAGGGTTTTTATAAGTGGTCATTGAGAGCAACGTTGACTTCTGTACTTTCAGCGAGTCTGTAAATGTGACAGTGTTGACATGGTAGGCCCCCCTGTAGTCAGTCAAAAACGTACGATTTTAAGAGTGGCTTTTCAATTTTGGTGTGCTGTTTTGTTGCTGTCTGCATGGCAAAAGGCATTTTGTCCACTGACATTGTGCAGTTTGGCAAACCACTTAAAATCCCCCTGTTCGGTAACTTATCTTGTCTCTTAAAATGTGTTTCCCGACTGAACTGGAAGATGACTTCAGAGGAGAGAGAGAGAGAGAGAGAGAGAGAGAGAGAGAGAGAGAGAGACAGAGAGAGAGAGAGAGAGAGAGAGAGAGAGAGAGAGAGAGAGAGAGATCACCGTCACAGCTTTGTCCAAACATTATCCACTCCAGGACAAGGACTGGAATGGCAAATGGCCAACATGAAAAGGAAGAGTGAAGGATAGTTAGGAGAGAAAAGGAGAGCATCAAGGGGACAAGAAGAGGGTTTGGGAAACACAGATTACGGACTGTTACCCCAGAAAAAGGAGAGAGACAGGGACAGGACTTGAGAACGGGGGAGAGAGAGAGAAGAGAGAGATTTGTAAAGGGGCCGTTCTTCCAGACGGTTCCAAAAACACCGCCCGCCAGAGAGAGATAGGTAGAGAGTGGGCCGACACATCAGGGAGCGCCCCAACCCCTCTCCTTTCACCCACCCCCACCACCCTCCCCAATCTCCTCTCTCCTCCACCCGCCCCTCCCCCCCCGATCCCCTCTCTCCTCAACCTGCCCCTCTCCGACTCCTCCACCCTCCCCTCTGCCCGCTCTCCTCAGGACCTCCTAAACAGGTGCCATGAGAGAGGAGGGGAGATGTGTGTGGGGTGGGCAGCGGGCAGCTTGTGGAGAGCCAGAACTCGCTCGTCCCCCAGGATTGCGGGGCGGAAGAGGAGGGTGGAGGGATGGAGGGGGGTGGAAAAACTCAATTAGAATGCAGCCCCTGAGCTCTTGTCTAAGAAGAGTGGAGTCTATAAATACATATTTTTACTTCTTCAGGAGTGTACTGGATGCCATCCAGTCACCACGCCATCCAGTGGTGAGGATCAAGTGTCTGTGCACAGGGCGGGGGTGATGATGATCTCAGGACTGTGAGGTTATTCATCATGGGTCTGGGAGATGGGGGGGGCAGAGTAACCAGGGAACAGTCTCTTCTGTAAAACCTGAGGAAAATAAGATGGAAAACCTGTCTGATAAGTTTAGCAGCAATGAAAGTGGATCTTTTTTTTAAATCTTATTCTTGTCATTGAAACTCCCATGTAATTAGGTGTTCAGTTTCCGTGTCAGGCTTCACAGTGCCGTGTGAACACAATGTGAACACAATGTGAACACAATGTGAACACAATGTGAACACAATGTGAACAACTCTGAGGCTTTTTGCTGCAACTGAAAAAGGTTAAAGAAAATGTATGAAATATATCATTTGGCTAATGATAAAGGTTCTGTCTCTGGTCTCTCTGGTCTCTCTGGTCTCTCTGGTCTCTCTGGTCTCTCTGGTCCCTCTGGCCTCTCTGGCCTCTCTGGCCTCTCTGGTCTCTGGTCTCCCTGGTCTCTGGTCTCTGGTCTCTGGTCTCTGGTCTCTCTGGTCCCTCTGGTCCCTCTGGCCTCTCTGGCCTCTCTGGTCTCTCTGGTCTCTGGTCTCTCTGGTCCCTCTGGCCTCTCTGGCCTCTCTGGCCTCTCTGGTCTCTCTGGTCTCTCTGGTCTCTGGTCTCTGGTCTCTGGTCTCTGATCTCTGGTCTCTGGTCTCTGGTCTCTGGCCTCTCTGGCGTCTCTGGTCTCTCTGGTCTCTCTGGTCTCTCTGGTCTCTCTGGCCTCTGATCTGTCTGATGTATCTGCTCTTTCTGGTTTCTGGTCTTTGGTCTCTCGTCTCTCGGTTCTCTCTGGTCTCTTTGGTCTCTGTCAGACCTCTGGTCTCTCTGGTCTCTGAGATGGAAGATGGAGGAGGAGGAGAAGCAGGGGAACCAGCAGGAAACATCTAAGTGTGTTTCTAGAAGATTCTCAGGAGGACGTGAGCAGCCTGCACTCCGCCAACGGTAAGATTTGTGAGAGTGTGCGTGTGTGTTTGTAAGCATGTGTCTGTGTGCGTGTGTTTAATTGTCAGTGTTGTTACTGTCTGTGTGTGTGGGGGGATGGAGCAGCCTGTCCTTGAGACTTGCTGAAGGCAGTTTTTTTTACATCCGTCAAACCCCCTCTCTCTTCCTGTGTGTCTTGTCTGTCTCTTTCTCTCCCTCTCTCTGTATATATCCGTCTCTGTCTCCGACACGTTCCCCCTCTCTTTCTTCCTATCGATCTCTTTTGTCGCGCTCCGTCTTTTTCTCGCTGTGTCTGTATCGGTAGTTTGGCCTTTCTCCTGTCCCAATCAAGCGGAGAGGTGACTGAGCCAATCGGCTCCCTGCTGTTAATAAGCTCTCATTAGGGGCTCTATATCCAGGAGGCTTCCGCTCCTTAATGAACTGATGGAGTTAAATGAGTTGTAAACTCGGCACCTACAGGGGGAAGAAAGCAAACACTTGATGTATGGAGGTCATTTATCTGTCTGTCTCCGTGTGTGTCTGTGTTTGTCTGTCTGAAGGCAGCCTGCTTGTGTGTGTGTGTGCGTGTATGTGTGTGTGTGGAGTGCGTGCGTGTGTGTGTGTGTGTGTGTGTGTGGAGTGTGTGCGTGCGTGGGATCTTTCCATGTCACAAAATACACCACGTCGGACATTTTGAAACGATGCGGTTTGAAGTTCGGGAAAAGTTTGGAGAAGCCTCGCTCAGATGTCGCCCCTCTCCATGAATCCCTGTGTGAGAGCAGTGTGCATGTCTGCCCCCCCTGGAAGCCAATGCCCTGTCTGAACGCTGCCTGTCTCCATCTCACTGTGCTGCACCACAGGTTACACCCTCCAGTCTGCCTGGGAGGGAGGGAGGGAGGGAAGGAGGGAAGGAGGGAAGGGAGGGAAGGAGGGAAGGAGGGAAGGAGGGAAGGAGGGAGGGAGGGAGGGAGGAAGGAAGGAAGGAAGGAAGGAAGGAAGGAAGGAAGGAAGGAGGGAGGGAGGCCCTCAGACCAAACTTTAGACACACACATCAGTCAACGGCATGGAAAAAGGACATAACAATCTTGTGCTTTAGCAACTAGAGTTCAGTGTCTCACTAAGTAAATGACCAGCAGGCCAATGGATGAGAGAGGGGCACGGGGGTGAGAGAGAAGGAGAGAGCTGTGGGGGAGGGGAGGGGAGGTGGAAGGTAGAGTTGACAAATGAAACTCCAGTCAAGGACAGCTGACTACCTAGCCAAGGTGAGACAGGAAAGACAATGAAATAATTAGAAAAACTTGAAAATTGAAAAGTTTTTAATAATCTACCGCTACGCATACGCTTTTCATCTATTCACTAGGCTCCAGCAAGCACTGGGAATTAATTGCTTAAAAATGCTCAAAAACCACAATGGATGAATATTCGGAGTAAGTCAAGTGTACAAAAAAGAAAAAGTTGGGAGACTGTCTAAAATTATGTTTTACCAGAACTTCGCACAGTCGCAAACAAATTAACAAGAATTCGGTTCTAAAAGCACAGGAAAGATGAACAACAACAAAAACACGTCTCGCACACAAACAAGTGCACGCACGACAACAAAAAAACTGACACAAACTGCGATTAGAGAGCAACCCTTCCACAGGAGAACGCTGGCAGTCTCATATTTCATTAAGTCTTATTACAAGGTGCCACCGTCTGCTCCTCACCCTGCCACCAGTTGGAAGTCATTATCCCGGGCTAAAAATAACCACGTTAACACACACCACTACACAGACACACAGAGAGATTTTAATAAATGCCATGTAACAGCGGTAACAATTGAATTTAATGGACCAGAAAGAGGAGTCTAATAGCAGGCTCACAACACCAGTTTGCATAAAGGGATGACAAGCAAACCCAATAACGGAGGAACAAAGCGTTGCTTTCGCACGTTCAATTCATAAGGTGGAATGTGTTTACATGCTTTTACCTCGACTTACCTAAACGGAGAAAGGGAGAGAATGAAGAGGGAAAGACAAAGAAAGAGATAGCCAGAGAGGTAAGAGAGAGAGTGGGGGGAAAGAGAGAGAGAGAGAGAGAGTGTGGGTGAAAGAGAAAGAGAGGGAGAGAGAGAGAGAGAAAGAGAGGGAGAGAGAGAGAGAGAGAGAGAGAGAGAGAGAGAGAGAGAGAGAGAGAGAGAGAGAGAGAGAGAGAGAGAGAGAGAGAGAGAGGGAGAGAGAGAGGGACTGATGGACTGAAGGACTAAGTATAACATGCTAGATGGTTTGAGTTCAAATCAGGTGCAGACCAAGAGACACACACAGAGTAGCCAACATGTCTTCTGGACACACACATTTGACATACCATACAGTACCTGTGCATTCAATTCTTTTGATATGCATCCTTGAATCTCATACCTTGTTCCCACCACTTTATCTACACGTGTAAAAGAAGTGGAGTCTATCCATCAATCTTTCTCTTTTGTTTGGTTTTTAGTACCTCGGCAGAGCAGAGTACACCAGTGAACTTTGCCACGCAACACCTGAGACCGAGAGACACAGAGACTAGAGAGAGAGAGAGAGAGAGAGAGAGAGAGAGAGAGAGAGAGAGAGAGAGAGAGAGTGACGGAACACGAAACGAGGGGTGAAGATACGAGGGCAGTGCCGGGTCAGTGCTGGTCCGGCATCTGTGGGTTCCGTCAAGGCTTTTTAGAGTGCTCGGCCTTCCGTGGTTGGATGTCAAGCGGAACGCAGCAGACTCATTAAAGGGAGAGAAGAAAAAGAAAAAAAAACTGTTGAGAGAATGTCTGCTTTGTCACGGTGACAACTTTTCACCTCCTCGCTGGAGCTCCGGTGAACTACATATCCCAGACTACTCAGGGTCGTCCTGTTACCGTTCAACACAAGGGAAGCAGGGTGAGGGGGAGAGATGGGGGGGAGTGGGGTGAGAGAGGGAGAAAGAGGGAGAGAGAGGGGAGAGGGAGAGAGAGAAACAAAGAAGGAGAGGGACATGGATTGCAAGACGAAGAGCGCGAGCCAGTTATAAAAGAGAGATAGAGGAAGAGAGCAGGAACTAGAGGGGCTGAGGGGTTAGGAGGGCTGCAGTGGCTAAAAGTGAGGAACATCTCACAACAGTCTCACTCCCTTCCCCCCACACACACACACACACTGTTCAGAGGTTATTCGTCGTCCCTGGAGACCCCCGCAGTCTCCCTGTCAGCCCGTCAGGCCACAGTACAGGACAGCAGGGGAGAAGACCACCACCCCCCCACACACACACCCTCACCCCCCAACCTCCCACCCTCCTGTCTCCCCTCCCATCTCTTCTCTTCCACTCCCTCAGGCAGCACCTTCCTTCACTCGACACCTCCGCTCGGTTGAGAGGCCTGGTCGATGGCAGGCCCACGGTCTGCCAGCGAGAGGAAAGTCTGATCGATAGAGAAGTCCCACAGACCCACGCATGTGTCTGTCGGCACTTTGAAAGGCTGCGTGGTGACCTGCCACGACCTGGGGCGTGTCCCAGGCCCTCCCCACCACCAGGCGGACTGTAGTGTAGTCATGAAACAACTAGATTACTAGTGTAGTTATGGATTAGCAAGTGCACTGTTATGTTATAACCAAGCACTGTAATCTAGTTATGATATCCCCAGAGAACTGTAACGTAGTAACATTGATGTAACCAGGTTGATGTAGTGTAGTTATGTTACAAACATGATGATGTAGTTATGTTATGTTATAACCAGGGCAATGTAGTGCAGTTATTAAACAACCAGGGTAATGTTGTGTAGTTAAGTTATAGCCAGTGTGATGAAGTGTAGTTATAACCAGGGTGATGTAGAGTAGTTATGTTATAACCAGCGTAATGTAGTGTAGTTCACCTGAGAACTGTAGTGTGGTTATGGTATAACCACTGTACTGTGATGTAGTTATGATATAACCAGGGTAAAGCAGGTTAAGGGACGTTGTGTTGGTAACCGTAGTCACACATCTTAAGGATAATGTGTTAGTAACCAGAATCAATAACTAGCTCAACTTGAGAACAAAAAATTACATGTTCCATGAAGTGAGTTTACCAAATAAGCCAGGCTTATGTCAGTTACTTTCCATGACAATAGACTGTTTTATTCGGTAAACTAGATTTAAGGAACAGGCCCCTGGATTATCTGAAGTTGTTTCTTTTGGTAAAAGGGAACGTTAATGTATCTTTAGGTCACTTCTCTTTGCTGTGAATCATAAATGGTGTTAGGGTACCACCTAGTGCTGACTACAGCTATTTCAATTGGAACTGAACACACCACACATGCACAAACCCACACAATCACAAACATGGTTGTCTGACACCAACAACTTCTAATGGTTTAATAACAGATCGACATACCATACATAGAATTCATTAACATTTTTGTACTATTTCACGTCCAGCAATGCTTCACCAGATGCCGAGCACAGCTAAACACATGACTGTCAAATCTACAGCATCTCTAACAGAACAGGAAGTCACAGACACAAAAACTATTCTCATTTAACATTCGAGGAGAAATAGGTCATTCTAAAGTAAACACTTTAAAATAGTTTTTATGTATAAAACTCTTAACATTTCTATTACTTTAACAGACACGTTTCTTTTTATGTAGACAAAACATATATTTTCTAATTACAGAAACATTTCTCACCATTCCAGGAAAGTATCTCTACCAAACTTACATACTTTCTCACTCAAAAGCCTTCTGGAATTAAGATGTTTCTGTCCAATGGATGGAGGTTCATAACCTCCTTATGAACGTATGGAGATCCACCAGTTCAGTAAAACAAGCTGTCCTAGGAAAGCCTTCTCTATGGATGTCGTGTTGCTCACCAGTGCTTAATATGAAATAAAGATTAATAAAGAATTATTAATAAAGAATTTTGGTCACACACTATTGGATATTACATCAGAATTTAACCACTTTTTGTAAACGGATACGCGTTAGAATAAACACGGTTATACCCTGCTGGCATTATTTACAGTTTTCTGATGTAGGCTGCTGCAACTACGTATTTTCTCACATCCATTCGTAATTTCTCATATCATTGTGTAATTATGGGTCATTGTGGTCCCTATATATCACTTCCATATAGTAGGATGGGGTCATAATAAGGCTCTCTCGCTCTCCCTCTTTCTATCTCTCTCTCTCTCTCTCCCTCCCTCTCTCTCTCTCTCTCTCTCTCTTTTAGGGTCTACAGTGAGTCCCGGTCTCTTCTCCAGCTCCTCAGAATGACAGTGACCACAGCACAGACTGTTCCAACGAGAGCACAGCTCCCCACTGCATCTCTCACTGCATGGAACACAGAGCCAAGAGAGGGTTTCCCCTGATAGACTAAGTTAGTATTGGCTAAAGATTCACATGCAAAAGTATAATTCCAAAGGTTTGTGTGTCTCATGCACCAGTACTCCCCACTGTCCTCTTGGGAGAGGTTAGAAATCGTCAAAGAGGTGAAACTGAGAGAAACATTGTATCTCTCGTCCCAGGTCTTAATTTTGAGATATTCTGATTCCAGTATAATATGTTTATCAGTGTATCTGACCCACACAACGTATCCATCCACTGAGTCTGGGTCACAGCTGAGACTGACCTCTGACCCCTCTGAGAAGAACACAGTGAGAGAGGTAGACTCTGGGCAGACCAGCAGTATATAGGATACAGAGTTTACATCTGTATTGCATGAATAATATCCTGAGTGGTTGAGCTCCAGTGATGGGATGAGCAAGGAGTAGTTTCTGTTCTCTCTTCCATCCATCATGTACATCTCCCCTCTTCTCTGGGGCCTGGGGCTGGAGGTCTCAGGTGGGCTCTTGGAAGGAATGTCTGCTTTAATTGTCCTGTAAGGTGTTCTCCAAAAAGTCCCAGCAGGGTCAGCAGTGAAACTAAAACAAGGCAGAGTGACCCCCTGTTTCTCTAAACGGAATTTATAAACCGGCAGGTCTTTATAACCTCTCACAATACTGCCACATTTCTGCTCCTGCAGGGCCACACAGGTGTATAAAAGGCTGTCCATGTCGGTGAAGTTGGAGATCAGAAGAATGTTGTTTTGTGTCACCTGAACTCGGCCCTGAAGGTCTTTCATCCCTGAGTTCAGGGTTTCACTCCCATCCACAAACACTGTCCTCCACGTTCCTCCTGTTGACCTGAACCAGATGATAGTTGGGCTGAGGCCTGCTTCTGCTGCAATATCACATGGAAGCTCAGCGGTTGACCCTTGAACAAACATTCTCCTTATTGTCCAATCGCAGACTGTGAGAGTGAAGTTGTTCTGGTATGTCACTTTGCTGCCTGTCCTGCATTCAATCCTGTAACGTCCAGAGTCTGACTGAAATACTGGGATGATCTCTAAATATAAGTCTTTAGAAATGTTCCTCACTCTCAGTCTATCTGTCAGTTCTCCATGCAGAGTAGAGTTGACAGGGGAAGAGTCAGACGTGTTCCACAGGAGCAGTTCTCCGTCAGCCATGGATCTGGACACCAAACAGAAGTCTGCATTCTTGGTAAGAGAAAGGACATTTATTTCATACGTCTCTTCTTCCCACTCAACTGTGTGGGTCTCTTGTTCTCCATAGATGTTTTGCGTGACTAAAGTCAGCAGAAAGATGAGTTTTGGGGCTGAAGCCATTTCTGGATGGATGTTAGACGACTGTTATCCAGCTTTGTCAGAAGTGAAAATGTTCCCTGCAAGCTTATGGTTTATCATTTTGAGGTATCTTATATCTTGACATGAATTGAGCAACAACCTAGCAACATTAACAGCAAAGGAGTTGCACAATGTCTCCATTAAAGATACTGATTGTTTTTGTCTGTAAACAAAGTGTTATGAGTTTCAGATGTCCATCTGTGGATTAAAATGTTTTGTTGTTGTTACCACAGTTATTCTTGAATGTTAGGAAATATCTTTAAGCTCATTAGTTGTTACTAACCAGCCAGGTTAGTAATGAATTACCTGGAATGAAAGATGTTGTCATGACAAGACTACAACCACCATGCTAGATAGTAGCAGTTTCACATAGTGGTAGTTTCACTCACCACACTCCTCTCAGCAAAATATAAAATACACAAGTTCACACAGAGACACAGATACAAACACATGTACAACATTCACATGTACCTATTTCTTTACAGATTGTTATTTGGTACACAGCAACAATTTCAAATGGTTTAATTTAAATGACAGATCTACATATCATTCGTAAAATTTATTAAAATCTTTGTACTATTTCACGTCCAGCAATGCCTCACCAGATGCCGAGCACAGCTAAACACATGACTGTCAAATCTACAGCATCTCTTACAGAACAGGAAGTCACAGACACACAAACTATTCTCATTTAACATTAGAGGAGAAATAGGTATTTCTAAAGTAAACACGTTAAAATAGTATTCATGTATAAAACTCTAAACCTTTCTGTAGCTGTCCAATGGATGCAGGTTCATATGTTAACTTCTTTGTTTCTGCAACAACTCTAATTTGGCCTTTAACCTCATTATGAACGTATGGAGAGCCACCAGTTCAGTAAAACAAGCTGTCCTAGGAAAGCCTTCTCTATGGATGTCGTGTTGCTCACCAGTGCTTAATATTTTAAAAAATGTTGGTCACCCTGTTGGATATTAAATCATAATTTCACGTTTTTTTGTAACCAGATGTGCTTTAGGAAGAAACACAGTCACACCCTGCTGGCATTATTCACAGTGTTCTGATGTAGGCTTCTGCAAACATCCATTTGTAATTTCTCAATGTCATTTTGTCATTTTTTTTCTTTGTATGTCATTGTGGTGTCTATATATCCCTTCCATATAGTAGGATGGGGATTGAAATAGGGCCCTCTCTCTCCCTCTATCTGTTTATCTCTCTTTCTCTCTCTCCCTCTCTCTTCCTATCTCCCTTTGTCTCTCTCTCTGTGTCTCTCTCTCTCTCTTTTCGGGTCTACAGTGAGTCTGCCTAAAGCCATTCATGGATGTTTTTTACACGACAGTTATCCAGCTTTGTCAGATATACTTGTGGTTTATCATTTTGAGGTATCTTATATCTTGACATGAATTGAGCAACAACCTAGCAACATTAACAGCAAAGGAGTTGCATAATGTCTCGATTAAAAACACAGATTAATTTTGTATTTATAGGAAAAGTGTTGTGAGTTTCAGATGTCCATCTGTGGATTCAAATGTTTTGTTGGTGTTAAAAGAGTTGTTTAATATTAGGAAATATTTTTTAAGCTCATTAGTTGTTATTAACAAGCCAGGTTAGTAATGACTTACCTGGAATGAAGGATGTTGTCATGACAAGACTACAACCACCATGCTAGATGGTGGCTCAAGCTGCACCAAGAAGATAAGACTCTGCTGATGGGTTGATTTCACTCACTACACTCCTCTCAGCAAAAGATAATAAACACAAGTTTACACAGAGACACAGATACAAACACGTGATACAAACACATGTCCCTATTTCATTCCAGTTACGTCTTTATTTGAATCATACAGTCAAAATTACAATCACATAGTATTGCAAATAATGGTACTATCAGGCCACAGGTAAGACCTAAATGCATACAAGGAAGTATATAGTGTGGCTCCATGTTCATGGTTTATTTGAGGTACAAGGAGAGGGGTAAAAGATCAGTCAGGGTGGTCAAAGGTCGTAATCCACAAGCCAGACTGTCTCAGTCCCAGTCAACCATTTCCTTCGTCTTTGAGATGTTGAGCTGCAGGTAGTTCTTCTCACACTACACAACAACGTCCTCAACAAGGCCCCTGCACTCGCCACAATAGCAGAGTCATCAGAGAACTTGTGCAGATCAAGTGTCCGAGATGTCTGAGAAGTCTAAGGTGTACAGAGTGAACAGCAAAGGGCACAATACCGTCCCTTGGGGAACACCTGTGCTGATCATCACAAGGTCAGACACACCTCTACAACCACTCACACTGTGGTGTGCCAGACAGTCGACCACCCAGCAGACCAAGGGGGCTTCCGCCTGCCTCTGCCTCATCTTCTCCCCCAGCAGCCCAGGCTGTATGCTGTTGAAGACACTGGAGAAGTCAAACCACAGGATTCTCACTGTTCACCCAGCTCCATCCAGGAGGGAGTAGGCCCTCCTGAGCAGGTCAATGACAGCGTTGTACACTCCAGTGGTAATGACAGGGGCCCTTGAAGGCGCTGGTCAGGGGCCTGAGGTGTGAGAGCACTAGCCTCTCCAGGGTCTAGGTACTAGGTACATGGACCACCATTTGTGAAGTGGACAATTTGGGCCTGGGGTGTGACTTCCTTGTGGTAGACTCTCCCTCCAGACAGATGATACTAGGTGTACACTTCCTCAGCAGATATGAGGCTGTAGTGGATATTGTTAAGTGTCAGTGTCGTTTACTGGGTAAAGAACTCCCCCTCGTATGTTATTTGGGTGAAGAAAATGTTTGCCGAGTTACTCTGGGTAAAGATGATGTACTTCCCCCTCGGTCCGAGATGGTGATGAAGGCTAAATTTCAGGGTCTCTGTGAGTCACCCTTAACTGGGATATTTGAGCCAGGTGAGGCATTTTCGGATAAATACAATCTGTTGATGGCTAGGGTAGTCAGCATCCCCCAGGACGGCCATATCCCCCTGCGTGCAGTGAATGTCTCTTCTGAACCCTTAGTTTTGTATAAAGGGACCAAGGCTGCACTTTGATTTGAGGGTGGAGGTTGTGGAAGCTGGGCTCCAAAGTAACCCAGCAGGGTTACACATGGGACACTGGCCTGTGGGTTTTATTGTCTTAAACTGTCACTGACCTGTGCTGCCCAATCATGGTGACCACTGTATTGATTGATTATTAACATCTGTTCTCTGTTCACATAAGGGAGACCTTTTCTTATTATCTGGACCACTCTCTCGAACGACCTGTAGGTTACATCTGCATGTCTTTCGCTATGACGGGTCCAGAGTACTCTGTTAATTCTTAATTTGTACAAACTAAATAAATTGTATTGAAACCGCCATCTTGACTATTCAGATCTACACAGTGCCACTTGAATTTCTTCTACTACAT